>PQWD01000434.1:0-40194 GCA_019425675.1 Leucinodes orbonalis
GTTTTCCTTCACCGTAAGAGCGCCGGATGAACGTACATATAATTTAAAAATTCAAAAGCATTGGTACATGACGGGATTTCAACATTCGCCCTCCGAAGGCAACAGTCTATAAGTTTCCGATTTCTGTGTATTCAAATTTTATCTCATGTTTTAAGCTTAAAATGAGAGCCATCGCAAGTCATCAGTCCATCGGGCCAATGTTACGCTTGCCAAGACACGGTCTCCACTGCAGAACTTGTTTGCTTCAAAAGCAATCCGTTCTGCAATATATGTGACCGACCTACCCACTGGCTTTCTTCAGTTCTCTTACGAGTAACTTTTGTTTTTTCAAAATATCATTTCTGATTTTATTGTTGAGTTCAACCCCGAGCGTAGTTCGCTACATTGCAAAATTAAAATAGAGAATGTAACTTGAATCGAATTCTAGTCTACACTGATATTAAGTACCAAATCTGGTTAAATTCAACACTAACCTTTAGTAAGTAATATTTTACATTAAATAATTTTATTAAATTTTGCCTCTTTATCTCCGCCTTAAAATAATAACAGTCTTTTTGCGCAATCAACAGACAATGATTGTAATAACACGGCCCTGTTGTTGTAAGGTCTAGGGGAGACTCCGTGAGAGCACATGTGTTTTTGTTCTCATCATATACCGCTTGAAATATCATAAATGAATATTACACGCGTATTACCGGGATGAATGTGTTGTGGAAATGTTTTTACTTAATTTTTTGAGGTAGATAAAGAAACAAAAGAATTACTTGTTCAGTCCATTATTCGCCGTATAGAATGGATCTGAAGTTGGGAAGATGATTTGGTATCATCTAGTTAGGTACCACCGCAGTGCCAGATATCGTCCCGTGATATAGAAGTGTTTTGCACTTCTGTGTTTCGGGATGAGGGCAATGTAGCTAGTAAAATTACCGGGTATAAGAGACCTAACATCTGTTGTCTCGGGTGACGGGCGCAGTGCGGCATTGATGGAGAATAATAACTGTTTATCAGTTGTTGGTCTCCTTCAATGCCGCTCTGTCATGGTCAGGTATCACTTACCAACAGGTGATTGAGCGTCCAGACCGTCATGTTCACATTGTAACATAAAAAAAAGTATTTCGTATAGAAGGGAACAAGCGCTTGGAGGATGATTTTATATCAACTGTTTAATAACTACATACAAAAAGCTTACATTACATTAACCCTTTTGTGACCTTTGTGTGTCTTAAAATTGTGTAAAAACTTATGGATATTTGTTTATAATAATATTATGGAACAGCAATAACCATACTTTTGCAGCCACAATATGATTAATATCATTTGTAAAACAAGCTTCCACGGCTCCCAGTGCTCCGAAGTCCATCAGGTCCCAACTTCGCCGATAACCGTTAACGACTTGAACAACAAAACCAGATATAAACACATTACGGGGGAACGGGTACGCTTCAAGTAATTAAAAAGTACGTCGCGCAAATCGCGGCAGTTTGTGCGAGAGTCGCAAACGTGCGGGTCCCCGATTCTACTAACTTCAAATACGCTTATCGGATCGTTGTTGTGTCTGAATAGTGAAATTTTGCATTAATACATTCTGTTTTAAGGTTCATTTTTATTGGTAGCACCATAAGAGTGTCGGTGGCTCATTGGTGTGGACTGTTGCCACCCGGTCAGGGTGCAGATTCTAATTCCGCCACGTACCAATTTATTTTAGAATTTTCGGAATTATATGTACGTTTTCCGATGCTCACACAGTGAAGGAAAGCATCGTGAGAAAACCTGAAAAAATGCGCACGCATGTGAAAAAATTCGAAGGTTGTACGTGAAGTCGGTCAATCCGCACTGGGCCCGCGTGGACGACTTATTATGATGACCATCAGATATTTCATTGCATTGTACAATTACATTTTAAACCATTAACATTTAAGTTGTACCGGAATACCAAATGTACAATTGAATAGTATAGTTTCGTATGGTGTCATTGTCAAGTAAGTTAGTGTAATTGAAGCCGTGGACGCGATCGTACTAACGATTGTACGGACTGCCACAGTGTTGGTTTACAGAAGGACGGGTGTGTGGCACAGTAAAGAAAAATAAGAATAAAAAGTGAAAGTCAAAATATATGTATATTGTTTATTGTTATTCATTCAACCTTCAGTTACATTGCATAACATCGGTACGTCATTTAACAAATAATCTTAGTTTTTAGATTAAGTACATATACTCAATTCAGACTTACAAAAATCCTAGTAAACGTCAAAAACAATGAAAACATTAGAATTAGGAAAGTAGAGCACAAAATGAATTTTGATAACTGAAAAAAGATCTCGTAACTTTTCAATTCGATACAATACAATTAGTTAACTATCAAAATTTCCTAAATTTACGAAACATTTCTTTATCGTAACGTTTACACACAGTTAACGTTGATAAATTGGTACATTCGCAATTCCCTAGCAGCAATGAGTTCGTTGACGACCCTATTGGGAATGGGAAAATATTGGGAGGAAGGGGATTTCATCATCAGCTAATTACACGTCCCCACCAAAGGGCACCAGCCTCCCCTAGGGTGTGCATGCCTTAGGCGTCAACGCGGGCCCAGTGCAGATTGGCCGACTTCACAAACAACCTTTGAATCTCTTCGCATGCGTGCACAGGTTTCCTCACGATGTTATCCTACCGGTGAAGGACCATAAGAGCGTCGGATAACGTACATATAATTTCGAAAATTCGAAAACATTTGTACGTGGCGGGATTTAAAATTCAGCATTCCCGGTAGGAGAGCAACAGTCCACACCATTGAGCTATCGACGCTCTCGGCTCGCTCTCGTGAAGGGGATTTGGGTTTCATGAACTCAGTCACTCGGTGAAACATAACGTAATGCGCTAATTTCCTGTTTTGAACAAAAAATATCATCAAAATTTGCAAACGTACATAAAAAAGTATGTATACATACTTACAGTCGTATTTAGTAACCTCTTCCTATTTTAAAGTCAGTTAAAAACATGTCTATCTGTGATGAAATATGCTACACGCTTAAATACAGGCTAGATGGCGTTGTATAATTACATTTAGATATATATTTTTTACAGCGTTGGTGGATTAATCTTGTGGACTGTTGCCTCCTGATCTGGAGGGCGCAGGCTCAAATCTCGCCACGTACTTTTGAAATTATTGAAATACATGAACGTTATCCAACGCTCTTACGGTGAAGGAAAACACCGTGAGGATACCTGCGCTTGCCTGCGAATAGATTCATAGGTTGTACGTAGGCTAATCCGCTTTTGGGCGTGGACGACTAAGGCCTGTACACCCTTTACGGGCTCGTACCCCTCGGTGGGGACGTTTAATGAGCTCATTAAGGAGAAGAAGATATTTTACTTTATTATTTCACTAGTCCTACTTATCTCATATAGACTATGTACTCATCATTGGGACAGTTTAAATTTCCGTCACGGCTCGGACACGTGTCGCAGCGATAGCGCCGTCGGAACCCTTTCGGAATTTTTATCGGCCACATTCGATTCGTAAGGGCATTATTCCGATGCTATAGGGTCCCTTTTGCGGTTGGTTCTTTATTGCAATTTACATAGGAACGCGTAATGGGCCGGAATATGATTTTGGGTACTGAGTTATCTGTGCTATGGTAAAGATTTTTAATGTAAACTATGGAGGCACTGGTTTGTTGTTTGTTATTTGGAATATTGATGAGTTACTAGATGTGAGGGTCGAATGAGTTTTGAAACTATTAAAACTTTAAGCTTCTGTATACATGATAGTGCTGCATTGATATCCTATTAATCTGAATGTACCTACAATATGGGAAATATCAGGTAGCTTTTCTCTCGTTACTTATACAATGTTAGCTCTCTACCGCCTTTTACATCATCATCAGCTCATTAAACGTCCCCACCGAGGGGCACGAGCCTACCTGTATAGGGTGATTAGGCCTTAGTCGTCCACGCGGGCCCAGTGCGGATTGGACGACTTCACACACAACCTTCGAATCTCTTCGCAGGCGTGCATGAAGGTTTCCTCACGATGTTTTCCTTCACCATAAGAGCGTCGGATAACATACATATATTTTCGAAAATTCGAAAATACATTGGTACATGTCGGGATTCGAACCTCAGCCCTCCCGTTAGGAAGGCGACAGTCCACAGCACTGAGCCACCGACGCTCTACCGCCTTTTAAACTCTAAGTTAAACTTTTAAACTCTTTATTTGGTGCTTTAAGCCGATGTTCGAATGTTCTTCTGAGTAGCACTTAGGCGCAATTCATCGATTTTTTAAAACTGAGAGCCATCTGCGTTTGCCTATTGTTCAGTGAAGCCGTCTATTCTAAAAACCCAATGCGAAAAACATATTTGTTTATTTATGTAGCTCGGATGCCCATGATAGCAAAAACGGTGTTTAAGACAGTTAAAAAGCCTAATTCCAAAAAATAATTTTTTTTTCAAAATATACATGCCGGCTTACAGCTTACTTGACCAAATGAAAATCAAATCCTTTGCAAGCGGAAAATAAGCCAGGCAATGAACACATTCAAAACACACAATCAACTTTCACCTTTTGCAATCTTTGACCAATAACGTGTATTTTATATGGGCCGAAAAGTCCCGGCGAGGGTCAGAATATATTGTTCAATAAAGCAGAGCGGCTATAACTGTCCGGTTGCGCTTGCCCAACGCCAACTTGACGTTAAATTGCGAGGGAAATTGCTGATTTTTTTTTTCACCCAGACCATAAATAACGACGCCATTTTGAACGCTTCGGAATGAAGGATTTGGGATGCGCCGTTATGGTTACGATTGCGTTTGTTTATGATTTGATGGGATTTTAAATTTGTACAAATGTTATGTTTTTGTATATAACTGTTAGCGAGGATCATATAAGTAAAATGTGATTGCCGTATTTATTTATAAAAAATCATGTTACTTAAGAACAACTTATCAACAAAATCCAGCATTGCTTAAGAATATTTGGAGACAAAATCTACTTTCTGGTTTTTTGGAACAATACACCCATTTTTTTAAAAGAGTAACTATTTAGTTTCTTGCTGGATTCTTCTTAATAGAAAACTACATTCTGAACCAGTGGAGTTTCATTTGACGTTCATGAGTTGTTTATTACCAACAGTGAATAAAAAACATTTTGATTCATAATAACATTATGTTTCCATTTTTATCACACATTTTGTAGCGCATGTAACATCATCAAATATGATTTCTTTCCTTCCCCTTAAATGTGAAAATATGAAATAATAGCAAAGCTTAGAAACTCAAATAAAAGATGTCCACGATTTCGTTAAAGCATGTTTACAAGAGACTATTTTCCATAAAACTATTTTCATTCCCCAACTGCTATCAAGTCAGTGCCATCAAAAACCATACAACATAGTGACAATCTAGGGAACAAAATCACACTGTGCACTCATTTCTGGCATATAAAACTTTGTAGCCACGCGAATAAGGAAGAATACGCGAATAAAGAAGAATAAGTGACGTCACAGGAGACGCTGCCAGAATTTTACGTCGCCATAAAAATGATAGCAAACTTTATAGCCAGCTAGTTCTTTGCACCCGTGTTTTTTGCGCAGAATAATATTGTCACGTTTCTGACACTGTATCTTACGACTGCAGTTCCTTTGTGCTGGTTTTCATAAGGAAACACTATTCGTGTTTAATGAAATTCTTGCTTGACAATTGTTCGCTTTTTTATCTGTGGCTTAGCGGTTTTTTTATGAGACATCTTAATGTTTAAATCTCGCATATAAGTGAGTTTTTATTTAGTATTATGATAGATAGATGCCGGTTTATTGTATCAGATTTAACCTCAAAAACCTATTAACAAGACAAAACACAACATCTTAAATTAATCGTACATGTTTTTTAATGATACGTGAACAGGACGGTCAGGACGCTGACCTGATGGTAAGAGATAACCTGACCATGACAGAGTAGCATGAAGATTAATTGGAACCAACAACTGATATACAGTTATTATTCTCCATCAATGCCACACTGCGCCCGTCACCCGAGACAACAGATTTTAGGTCTCTTATACCCGGTGATTTCACTAAAGTACTATATGAAGCAATCTATTCCAGGCAATAACACCAGGTTGTTCACAGTGTTGTAATGTAGTGATGTTGATGATGATGTTGATCATCATATCATGATGCCTAAGAATAAACATGTTTAGCAGGACAGACAATCATAATAGCTGCCTTATTTGCTTTATAAAGCAGCCAAGAGTAAAAGAGTTTTTTACTAATTTACCAAATATTTTCTAAAGTTAAGTTTCTTTTTAAAGTTCGTGTTTTTTTAAATATATAAGCAAGAGATATGTTATAAAAATTACAGTTTAAATGGTTTTTATGAGAGCCTAGATCACTCCATATTAAAGCGAACAGTATAAGCAAAAAACTATTCGTCTAGGTAGTCGTTGCGTAAAATAAGAGTGTTTTGCACTTCTCTGTTCCGGGATGAGGGCACTGTAGCTAGTAAACTAAACTAGTAAAAAAAAATTACCGGCTATAAGAGATGTACCAATATATTTTAAATTTTTCTTAAATCACATGTACGTTTATCCGACGCTCTTACGTTGAAGGAGAACATCGTGAGGAAACCTGCGCACGCCTGCAATGAGATTCAAAGGTTATGCGTGAAGACGTCCATTCCGCACTAGGCCCGCGTGGACGACTAATACCTATACACTGTATACAAGTAGACTCGTGCCCTTCGATGGGGACGTATAATGAGCTAATGATGATGACATATTTAGATTTTGTTCTTAAAGATACCAGTTCGCACAAAGGTGTAATCTGCCACTCCCACTGCGATAGCGCGTTTCCCATCCATTTCCGATAATATTCTAAAGGGGCGATAGTGACGCTTGCACCCCATCTTTTAACAGGCACACAGTTCACTTGATTGCAGTAACTTGTAATAAATATCTAGAAAGCTTCTTTCCTTTATTTTCATACTTAAAATCAGTTGAGACTTTTAACTTTATGGTCTAAAAAAGGATGGAGAACTGTGTATCATTCACATTTAATACTGAATGTGATTAAAAATTACCTGCGCACCGCAAAGGAATGGAGCTCATTGCCCCTTTGTGTGTCAACAGCAGTAGTCAGTTCGAAATAAAACCTGGCTGCCTTCAATGCAAGAGTGAATAGGCCGTTTCTAGGCGGGTATGATCCATCCTAGACCGCATCATCACTTAATAATAATAAACTTTTATTGCACATAAAACATATTACAAGGGAAAAAATGGACAGAACAAAAAGTGTACAAATAAGGCGGTCTTATTACTAAAAAGGATTTCTTCCAGACAACCTTCAGAAGAGGATAGTTTCTTAATAATGATTAATTGGGCTGTGCAAAAGTTAGAACCTAAGTTATATAAAAACCATCGAGATGAGATGGCGATCAAATGTCCGTCTATAGAAGTTTAAAAAAAAAAACAAAAAAAAAAGAACCTGTTCTTATGAACGACGTTATCTAGAGTAGTGGTAACTAGATATTCAGCATATCTGCCGCAGTATGGGGAAGACTCTATGTCCAGCGGTGGACTACGATACATTCAATAAAGATAATCTATATTGTGTTAATAAATACATCTCTTTTGTAAAGTTTGCATACCCTACACATAATATATGTGCACGCCATTGGATTTGACGTAGATTGTTGATATTTTTAATAGAAAACATTTTAAATTTTATTAAGTTGAACTGACAAATCATGTTACTGCTATCTAGTCGCGTGCACGCCATATGTGCAAATAAGCATACCCTGTGCGTCCAGACAACTCAATACAACAATATATAAATTGATTCCCACTTGTTCACCCAGTCTCCTCTATAGATTCGAAACCATAGGCGATCTGCTGTCATCAACAGCACTCCATTTGACATAAATGTGAATTAATTATTGTTTTTGCGATTACCGTCACTTACATTGCATACCCTACTCATAATATCTGTGCACGCCTCTGTATATGACGTAGATTTGTAATAATTTCAATGTTAATTTATTTTAACTTACAAATCATGTTACTGCTATCCACCGATACTGTGTACCGCCGTGGTAAGTTCTCTTCGAAGATTGAATGCGCCGTCGATGCTCATATATTTTTCAAGTGGAAATTCTGCATACGTTAGTGTATAGGTAATTTCCGAGCGCTGATGGGCCCCGAACATTGCTTTGTGAAAAATTTGCTGCTGTTTTTTGCAAACTAAGCGCTGCTTCACCCCGTCTAAGGCAATTGAATTACTTAGGGTGGTATTGTAGAGTTGTATTTTGGATGTAAATATATCGATTATCGATAGATGCGTATGTTTCTAAGCCCTACACATCTGTGTATGTTTATAACTAATATATAAATAACTACTGACATACACAGCGTTATCAGTTCAAAACTAAGCATAAGCCTGTAATATGGGTTCTAAATAACGTATAAATATACTTGTACGATTGGTTTTATAAATACATCAATATTAAACATTAAAAACAACCCAAATTAATACAAACAGACATGCTCATGCACACATTGTTGTACCGCCCGGGATCTAACCTGGACCCTTTGGTGTAATAGCTTGGTGTAAATGGGAATACGCTTTCTTTTTAAAGGTCAGTAGATTGTATCGCTTAGGAAATATTTCTGATGGTAGCTGATTCGACAATTTTGTCCTCGGTGGTAAGAAAATGCGACAAAAACGTACTGTAGAAGGCTTCCATAGATACTCCATTATAAAAACGAAGACACATTAAAAAGTCGTTTTCATGTTATTAAATCTCGTCACGTCCATTGCAGACATTTGTTGGAAGTTACACAGATAGTTATAAAACATAAACTGGGAACTGAATCCGTAATACGGGCATCCAGATCTTGGTCGTAACACGCACCTGTTCCCGCCACTTCGCAACTTTCATATAACACAAGTTTTTCCCCTAAACCAAGCTTCGATATTATCCTTGAGTATTCTCGGTAATGTCGCTGGTTTAAATCTTGTAAGTTTTGTTTAGATCAATGATATTCTGTATATATAAAGGTAGATACGCCATCCGTGCCTCAATAACGAACCGCCAAAGTGAATACAGTTGTAGACTCTTTGTTTAGGTAAATGTACGCTCATTCGAAATATGTATGTGTTCTGTCGCTGCATTCAGAACACTTTTTTCGGTTGTTTTGTGAGCATATCACGAATCTATACTTTTTATATCATTAGTTTAGATAATATATTGTGAATAGTGTTATCAACACAATAAGTGGTGAAATGGTACAATAAATAAATCAGCGCTGTCTGAGATTCCTGGTCGCAGATGAGCATAAGCTGAGCTGCTTCCGGTGGTTGTTCTTCTTACTGCATTAAACTCAAACTCAAAATATCTTTATTCAAATAAATATTTTAGAGATACTGTTGAATCGTCATTTGTTATTATTATATTTTTATGACTTACCACTGGTTCGGAATAGGTAGGATTTTTGAGAAGAGCCGGCAAGAAACTCGATAGTCACTCACAAAGTGTCTTAAACGAGTGTTATAAATGAATGCTATATATCACTTAAAACCTCGAACCTTGGAGGCAATTTAGTCGAGGCAGTCGATGATAATATGTATGATTGATGTTATTATTAATTTTTATTTTATTCGGAACACCAACAGCACTAATACAGTTTGTTGAATTATAATTTGAAGTACAAGTTATGTCTAAGCTATTAATAGGTAGGTAGGTAAGCTATTATGGCAGCACTCTCAATGACCATCTGCAGTACTACACAACGTGTTTATCATCTATTTTGAAAAGGCATTGAAACCAACGTGCTTACCGTAAATTCAACAGAGGGGAAGTTCGAGACACATGTCGAGTCGATTTGTCTCCTGGACAATATCGTAGGTTGCGGCCGGACATTTACTGATAATTTGTTATTAGATAGCTATAAGTCTGTAAGTGTTGTTTATTAGTGTTGTGTACGGGCCCAAGTACGTCGGCACTTGTGTTGAAAGTTTTTATCGATACTCGTTAATAATGCACATGTTTATTGTTTCTTTGCGTACCGTGGTATTAATTTTTATCGATGGTATTATTAAAAGAAGTCTATTTGTTTGTGGAAGGATTTTTCGATTGTTAAAAGACAAGTGATAGTCGAAATAATATTGAATTTTAATACCTGTCCTATTTTGAGTTTTAGTGACGGCAGATTTTTTTTTATATTTTATTTGTTTGCACTTACATGTTGTGGTATTTGTTATTTTGAAATAAAAGTGTATTAGGTTATTCCGTTTCATTGTCGTTGTTTGTTGTGACAATGCAAGATCATATCAAAATAGATTTTTTACATATCAAAAATTTCATACAGTTTTGTATCATTTCCAATGTTAGCATTATTTTGTGATGCAATTTATTGTCGTATAAAATCATTTATGTATTCGTATTTTTTGGCATGAGCAGGTACTGACCAAGAACACTAAAAATAACAAAAATTAAAAAAAAGTCTGAATGTAATTTGGAGGGAATAGGACAATACGAAAAACACTGGGAATCGTAAAAATTATAACTTGTGATGTTAAAGCTTAATTGTAGACTTAACTCAAACTGTGTATTGAAATGAAGTAATTTTAATATTGACAGGAATTTCGTTTACTAATTTAACTAAAACATGTGCAGATACACTTCAAGATCATAAATAGAATTTAACATCGTCATTTCTCGGTTAGTACGTCATAGTTCGATTCGCTTTTGTCTCAAAATCAAAAACCCTCGTACGATGAATTGCTGATACTAAGACCGGAGTCCAGGCATGTAAAAGATAAAGGGGGATCTTCTAAAGCGGCTGAAATTGTTCCAGCAAAATAAAGACAAATGAAAATCCCAACACACGCCATGCGTGGGCCGCGTTCACATTTGAGCTTTAAGGAAATGAACGGTGATGATTTTAATGAATAAATTATAGATATATTGGTATGTTAACTGGATTTAAAACGAAATGAAAAATGTTCATTAAATATAAGCGATTTTTAATCGACATGTTGCATTTCGTCAATACCTTTGCCTGTGTGGCCTAATTGTATAGATCGCTACGTCGTCCAGGGTTTAAGTTTTAAATCAAATCTAGTGGGTTGGGATCCAAAATTCTCATAGCCATGCTATTTGGGAAGGCCCGTACCCTGCAACGGGGCGACATAGGCTGATAACAATGAACCTGAAACCTTCGTTATGATAATCCACATAACTAATTCAAAATCCCTGTTTATAGTACTCCAATCCCCAATCTCACGTATCACTATACGGGTAGCCTCGTCCCCCTTGGTGGGGACGTATAATAAGCTGATGATGATGATGTATTAACATATTATTATGACGACCCATTTGGTGTTGCGGTTGAGAGGTCGGCCGCAACACCAAGGGTTCCGGGTTCGATTCCCGGGCAGTACAAACATTTGTGTGCATGAACATGTCTGTTTGTAATGGTCTGGGTGTTTTCTATGTATAATATGTACGTATTTACAAAAAAAAATAAAAAATGTATATAAGTATGTTTATCCGTTGTTTAGTACCCATAATACAGGCTTCACGCTTAACTTGGGGCTAGATGGCGCTGTGTGAATGTCAGTGGATATTTATTATTTATTTATTATTACGTGACAAGTTAACAACTATACTGTGGTTCCTTTCTTGGTTTCAAGGCCTAATTAAATTATAAAGTACATATTTAATGTTATGAAACTTATCACAACCCATGTGAACACGTCCCATCCGACAGTTTATCTGCCCATTGCTTTGTCCGCATTTTTCGTAATTCAATCGAGTGAACCCCCCGCCGCTCGGGACGGCCGGGACCACCCGCGAGGTCTCGGGTTCAGCGCGACACGGTTTGGGCGTACCGAAAGGCCGATACTGTCTCCCATTGGACACGCTCACAGTTATCCCAGTGGTAACTATCGTATCAGATTTATTGTGATGCGAGTGTTTAGATTTAATCGGTACAATCTTGTCGAGAGCGCGACTAATTGGTAAGCTTATGGATGTGAAGTATTTAAATGAAAATCTACGGATATGCACACAGCGCCATCTAGTCCCTGACTAAGCATTTAGCTTGTAATATAGGTACTTAGCAACGCATAAACAAAATTATATACTTTTTTAAATACATGATACAGACATGTTCATGCACACAATGTTTGGACTGCCCAGGTATCGAACCCGGAGCCCTTGGTGTATGAACCGACGTCTCAACCGTTACACCAAATGGGTCGTCATTTGGTGTTATGGCTTAGATATTTTTTTCAACGTACACTCGTAATCTTGCAATCAAATATAACATTTGTGGTTTGACGGCAATTTTACGGGTTAAAGTCGCTAAGGCGAAATGTGCGACAAATAGTTCTAACTCCCAACAAAAAGATGTGATGTCGTATTAAAAATATCCACTGACATTTATACAGCCTCAAATTTAAACACACTTAAATATTTTTTTGTAAATACATACATTTTATAAATTGACAACACAGATTAATACAAACAGACGTCATGTTCATGCACACAAATGTTTGTACTGCCCGGGATTGAACCCGAAATCCTTGGCGTAATTACCATCGTCTCAACTATCATACCAGGATGATAATGATGATACCATCATTATTATGTCACATTAAAATGTATTCAGTCGAGCTTCCAAACAGCTTAGTTTACAATACTTTTAAACAGTACACTAAACAAACGGTTTCAACGCGAGAGAGACAATTTAATGAATATTTCAAATCCATATAAATCTTTCCCGCTTAAGGGGAACACACCCTGCAGAACAAAGAGCGTTGCGTTCAATTCTCATAAAAGTTACCGTCAGCGCGCGATCCAATCTTTTTAGCTGCAAAAACGTTGGATCTGCACAGTTTCACTGTTTTCATTCTAAACAGGGTGCATGGCGTGGGTCCAAACGTATCCAGTTGTCGGCTAGTGATGGGACTTTATATTGGATGCTTTAGTATCCGTTATATCCGATTATATTCATAATTTTCAATATATAAAAATAAATATCCACTGACGTTCACATTGCATCATTCAGCCCCCATCGAAGTATAAATTCACTTGTGCTATATTCCTGGACCTATATAAATCTTGACTTATATAAAGAGCGTTTTTTAAATTTTCATAAAATTATGGACTTCTATTACTTTTGTTTCCATTATAAATTTTAAAAATTACAAAAATAACTATTTTTCATAATAATCTACATACAATCTACATATGGGTTGTTTTAAAATAAATATTCTATAAATATCCTATACATTTAATAAATAATATATTTTTAACTATTTTAAAGAAGGTACATTAGGTATACTTCTATTTGAATACAGCAATTTTAATTTTTTAGTTTTATGTAACACAAAGGTTTTTTATGTTATCAAATATACGGTTGGTCAAGACGCTTACCGGATGGTAAGTGATACGCCTGGTCATGACGGAGCGACATTGAAGGACACCAACAAATGATAGACAGTTGTTATTCTCCGTCAATGCCGCACTGAGCCCGACACAAGAGACAGCAGATGTTAGATCTATTATAAAAACAGTATTATATTGAAACGACAGCTAATATCTTATGACATCCTTTTGGACCTTAACTCTTTGTTTCGTATAATATCCGTATAATAACAGTACATCACTAAACATGATCTTAAACCGTTCGCTGATATCTTTCTATATGCGCAGACTGAAGGTTATTTACTGCACTTAAAAGATTGTTTGAATCAAATTGTGCATACTTTACGGTTTCTGATGCGCATCCTACAATGCTGAGGGATGAAAGTTTTAGACTTATTCGTGGTCGGATATCTATGAATTTCTAATTTCTTAATAGATTGGATAGCAGAGTTAATGACATGAAATAATATGTAATACTAAAGTCGTTACTAATGTTAAGAAACAATGGGCAGGCCAAATAACCCGAAGAATCGATGGCTGGTGAGGTAGAAAGGTTCTTGAGTGAAGACCATGTACCGGAAAGCGCAGCATGGAATGTCCACCAGCAAGATGGTCGCCGGAAAGCGCTGGATGCAAGTCACCTCAAATTAGTGTTGCTACCTTAGCATTTTTGGGGCTAGATCCAATGATATTCTGTATATATAAAGGTAGATACGCTATCGATGCCTCAAAAATGAACCGCCGAAGAGAGTACAAACTGTACTCTTTTGTTTAGGTAAATGTGTTCGAAATTCGGAATATGTGTATGTGCTGTCACTGCATTCGGAACACTTTTTTTTTATTGTTTCGTGAGCATATCACGAATCCATACTTTTTTACATCATTGGCCAGATCTAGCACTACTTAATAAAGGTGAACTCCTTTTTAAAATATTTAGCCCCTAAAGAGCTACCTATCACTTTTTAATGTTATATGTGAACGGGACGGTAAGTGCGCTCACCGATGGGATGGTAAGAGATATATCTGGCCACGACAGATACTGTATTAAAGAATATCAAATACTATGAGTAGTTATTACTTTGCGCCAACACTGTTTTGCGCCCGTCACCCGAGACGGCAAATGTTAGGGTCTCTTATACTTGGTAATTTTATAAGCTTCAGTGCCCTCAAATCAAAACTAAGAATACTCCCATCTTGCGGTACACTAGACCTCCCAAGTCGATTCAGAACAGAATCTTCCACCTAGTACATATATAGTTTTTTGTATTACTTCGAGAAAAGAAAATAAGTAAAGTTACAGGTTTTTCTTTTAAAACTTGCAATATGAGCCAAATTTAGGCATTGAGCTAAGTTGTACCGTGTATGCACATGTGCCGCTTTGGCGCACGGCACTTGGCAATTTTCCTAATAACTTTGGAAAAAAGAAAATGGCCGCCTAATCGATTGGTTTCCGGGCAATGATGTAAAAAAGTATGGATTTGTGATATGCTCACAAAACAATCGAAAAAGTGTTCCGAATGCAGCGAAGAAAATACACATACATGTTTCAAATTTCGAAACATTTTCCTAAACAAAAGAGTACCAACTGTACTCTCTTCGGCGGTTCGTTTTTGAGGCACGGTTGGCGTATCTACCTTTATATATATAAAATATCATTATTACAGGGCGTCACCGCCAATACCGCAAGTTCTCAACTCCATACAACTTCATATAACTCGGGGCGTCTATTAAAGTTCTCTTTTTTCCCCTGCACACGTGTCGTGGAGTTCTGATGGCACTTTGATGGATTTTTGAACGGAGTTTCTCGTTTGGAATAATTTATTGGACTGTTTGTTTTTGTTTACGTGTTGTATTTACGGCGATTGTATTGTTTTGTTATGTACAATCAAGTATGTAAGCTTTGTAGAATAGGACTCCTAATCATGCCTTACAATTTTATGTAGTGTACTGCTTATTTTGAAATGAAAAAGAAAAAAAAATTTTGGTTCTCTACAAAAAATTATTAATGTCAATGAAACTATCTTTAGTTCGAAATGTAGTTTTAAGTCGGAAACTGCGCACACCTGCGGAGAGATTCAAAGGTTGTGCGTGAAGTCGGCCAATCCGTACTGGGCCCGGCTGAACGACTAAAGCCTATACAATGCGTACGGGTAGGCTCGTGCTCCTCGGTGGGGACGTTTATTGAGCTTATTATGATGTGTTCAGGGCGGTCAGAGCGCTCACCTGACCGTTAGTGACACTGACATGACAGAGCGGATTGATTGAGACACCACTGATAACAGTTATTCTCTCTTCAACCTATCGTAGTCCACTGTCTGGACTAGGTCTCCCCCATTTTGCGCCAGATATCCCGGTCATCCGCTTTTCTCATCCAGCTCCCACCAGCGACCTTCCGCAATTCGTCGGTCCATCGGGCCGGAGGGCGTCCTACGCTACGCTTGCCAAGACGCGGTCTCCACTCCAGAACTCGTCTGCTCCAACGGCCATCGGGTCTACGAAACAGCTATTATTCTCCATCAATACCGCACTGCGGCCGCCACCCGAGACAACAGATGTTAGGTCTCTTATACCCAGTAATTGTACTAGCAACAGTGCCCTCATCCCGAAACACAGAAGTGCATAGCACCCTTATTTCACGGGACGATATCTGGCACTGAGGTGGTACATACTTAGACGACTCAGTACCGAGTCTACCACCTATTTAAGATTTCTATGTAGCTTTTGTACAGTAGCCGGGAATAACGCCATGACATATCTTTCCAAAGCACAAAGGGACATGTTAGTGAAGCTGTACCGTCTATTAGTTAGTTTTTATACATTATCGAATTGGGCATCTGTAATGTTAATGTGTAATTGGTATAAATAAACAAATACATGTTATTATTAGGTCACTACGGACCATCCTAAGTCGTCGGTACATAGAAATGAAATTTCAGCGAAATCAACATTCAATTTGTTAGCTCGGTAGTACATAACAGAAATCTGTTACTAGTAATCTGAGAATGAATCAGATGTTACGAGTTACATGCTATTTATAGAACTGTGTTAGATCTTTGTCGTCTGTAACATCCTGAAGCTGGGTCGTAAACTAACCACTTGGCTCGTAAAGAGCGAGTGACTGCTTTGTATTTCTTCGGCGACAATACTCAGCTAAATTTAGACAGTCAATTGAGAACTAGGTAGACGTAGTGAGTAGTCATGATAGGTACTATCACAGTGGCAGATATTGTCCAGTGTGATAGGAGTGTAATGTATTATCGGGATGAGAACACTGTAGCTAGTAAGATAAGGCTAGTAAACCAAGCTTTATTGACCGAAAATTATGACTATCTACAATTATTGGTTCCCTTTATCACTGCATCTGTCATGGCCATGCGTATCATTTAACATTAGGTGAGAAAACTGATCGTCCCGTTTATTTTAATTTATTTTGAAATTTTAGACTTGTTAGAAAGAATTGAGGTTTTCCTAGTATACTCGTACATAGGATGATATTATTGTCTTATGTGTAGACATTTTCATGCGCACAAATGTATGTATTTCATATCAACCATTACACAACATGGGTTATAATAATATAAATGTGTGCTTTCCTTGGGTTCTAAACACAGGACCTTTTCAAGCAGCTATTAGAACTTAAAACTGATCACGGATGTAATCCATACCTCCTTTGTTAAAGTAATGTTTAGTTTGAAACTGTATAGGAGGACATTACGATTTATTTAAAGCTTAATGTGTAAAATAATAGTAATTATTTATGGATCTCCCGTTGTTAAGCCGTTTCATGTTTCTTTTACTGCCATAAACGTGCATATTGTTATGCATTTTATTGCATTAAATGTCGCAAAATGACCACGACTGTTGAAAATAACAGACACGATTTTACAGAAGATAACAATAACATGAACGGTTTAATAGTCGCCGTAAAATATGCGGTTTTTATTAACGTCTAGACGTTTCAGATAAAATGTGTTTACTCATACAAATATATATATATAAAAAGAAAATCTGAAATGTGTATTTGTGTGTGTTTTAAAAACTCTAATAAAATTGATGTATGGACAAATTTAAAAATATTATTAATATCCATCAAAATCCATCAGTGACGCTTTACAATTGCACTAAATGTGGTCATGTGTTTCGGGTTGAGGGCACTGTAGCTAAAATTCCGGTAATTTTAGCTATGTATAATATAGTATGTGAGACTTAACATCTGTTGGCTGCCAGGCGCAGTGCAGTGTTGACGGAAAAATAATGAACTACCTATTGTTTTTAATTACCTTCCACATTACTTCTGTCATGGTCAGGTGTATCACTTACCATGAGGTGAGCGCACTAACCGTCCCGTCTCTTATAGCATAAAAAATATACCCACCGTCTTCACCAAGTCTTCAGTCCATCTGGTTGAAGATCGGACTACACTTTTTTAACAGTTCAACCTATAACTACTGTACCTCATCACATCAGCTTATTATACGTCCCCACCGAGGGGCACGAGCCTACCCGCAAAGGCAGTAGTCATCCAATAACGGGGATATTTCGCGCAAAATGGGGAAAATCTATGTCAAAAACTGGAGAGATTGAAAAAGAGAGAAACTGTCTCCATTGGTAAATATCTCTGTAATGGTAAAGATTCGCTGTACTTAAAAATGCCGTTTTCTGCCTAAATTTCATTAGTCTTTATCTTTGTCTTTCTTCCAGCAGATTATGGAACAATTTACATCATATCATCATCAAGTTAATTTGACTTCCCGACTGATGGGTACGAGCCTACCCGTATAAGGTGTATAGGCCTTAATAGTCCACGCGGGCCCAGTGCGGATTAGCCGACTTCACTCACCTTTAAATCTCTTCGTAACCGTGCGAGGTTTCCTCACAATGTTTTCCTTCACCGTAAGAGCGTCGTATGAACGTACATATAATTTCGAAAATCCGAAAAGATATTGGTATGTGGCGGGATTTGAACCAGCGCCTTCCAGATCGAAAGGCAACAGCCCACACCAATGTGCCACGCTCTACTACTGTAACTATTCCGACATAAATCTCATCAGTGATCCATTAAATATGTCGACTCACAAATTGGAAATTCTCTCTAAGTTTGCCGGTTGTCTTGGACGTTAATTTTCAGAGAAGCATTCCTCAATTAAGGTCTAAAAGGACCGATTAAGGGACATTATCAGGGCGGCTTCAATTATCGAGGGTAAACAGCCATCTGTTTGCCGCCGCCCATTACTCGGGTCTAAGTCTGTTAATGTTTACGGTGAGACCTGCAAAATTTAAGCTTTTGAATGACTTGAAAGCCTCCAAATAACTAAGTAGAACGGATTCTGTGCTATGGAATATTTGGACTATTTTCTGTAAAAAGACAGTTGCTTCTCTCTCGTTTTGGTCTGTTTAACCCGAAGCTATGTCTTTTAAAGTCTTTCAAACTATTGAACGTGCAAACCCAAAACCCTTAAATAGTTTTACAAAAAGTTCGACATACGGCGGCGAGGTGGGGAACAAGTCGCTAATCGCTGTGGGCGCGTGATCCTGCTATTATATATTAGAAATCAAGAAATCATCATCATTATCAGCTTATTATGCGATCCCACCGAGGGGCACGAGCCTACCTGAATAGTGTGTGCTTTAGTCGTCCACGCGGGCCCAGTGCCGACTTCACGCACAACCTTCGAATTCCTTCGTAGGTGTGCGTAGGTTTCCTCACGGTGTTTACCTGCACCATCAGACCGTCGGATAAACGTTAATATAATTTCGAAAAGACATTGGTACGTGACGGCATTTGAACGTGCACCCTTCACATCAGAAAGCAACAGTCCACACCAAAGAGCCACCAACGCTCTGTGTTTTTGAAATGCGCCAAAATATTATTATGTGACAATTTGTCATATGTGGGTCTTTTATACGCCATCCTAATCTCAATTCGAAGTCACAGGCACCAGCTAGTAAAATATACATTTAGAAAACCATATATAATGCCAACTTGGTACCTAGCTTATATTTATTAAAATGAAATTAAATTAAAAATGAATGAAATGATAATTAAAATGATGAATGAATATTATAAAGTTCGTTTGTTCAGGTAAATTGAAATTCAATTTGCGAAGAAAATTGTTATATTATTTGCAAATATATACGTTTATTAATACGTTTTGTGTGAAACAAATCGGTTAACATTACTAAACTGGGTAACCAGATTCCAAGGCAGGAGGTGATGTGCTCGGCATCGTGATGATCATATCGAATTGCACCCTTTGTTTTGATGCCTAGGAGACCATAACAACACATCTTTATGGAACAAACCGCACAATGGATATAATTTGAGCGGAAATTTGCAACTTACAAAGTTCAAACATACACTAATTTTGTAAAATTTATTTTCAAATCCAAGAAAGTAACTTAACTTCTCCTGCGTATTTACTCGTAGTTTGTAGTCTGATTGTTAAAATCCGAACTCAGTGTTAAAGTCTTATGGTTTCTGAATGATTTTAATGTAACAACCCTGGAACGACCGCTTAAAAACTTTCAATGTCTTTCAATGTATATAGAACTAAACGTTTTAGTTTTGGTTTTAAAAAACCCAAGTGATTAGTTCTCAAACTGAAGGTAAGCCCATATATAATTCAGAGTTTGGGAGTCGGAAGCACTCGCTCTTAATTTAGAACAGCAATTAAATATTTAAATGACTGCACCGGAATGAGTTTAAATTAGACAGTGCAGTTAGGGACGAGATGTGAGTGCAGTCAGTGCATACATTTTTGAATTGACGTCAGGGTTCGATCCCCGGCATTACAAACATTTGTGTGCATGAACATGTCTCTTGTAATACTCTGGGTGTTTTTTATGTTTAATATGTATGTATTTATAAAAAAAACGGGTATGTTTATTCGTTGTTTAGTACCATAATACAGGCTTCACGCTTAACTTGGGGCATATGCATAATCATTCATTCATAATCACGTCGCTCGCTACATGTCATAGTGACATAGTAGTATGCTCGTGCTTTTGATTGTGCACCCTTTTAATGACGAGTTAAGGTTAAAATTTTTATAGGTCAACCTAGATAGATAGACTCTTATTACTCACAATAAATTTGAAGTAAATACAAATACAAAACTTTAAACAATACAGTGGGCAAAGGCGGCCGTATGTGTCAAGCGGCTCGGCCATTTTTTGGTTGATATTTATACGTAATTGTGCATCTAATTAATTTATTGTTTAACTTAGGTATGCTCGGACCAATCAGAATCAAGCAACGGTCCTCATCCCTATTCAATAAAATGGTAGTGTCACGTCACTATATTTTCCTCTACGCGAGAAACACTCATATTGTGACACTGAGTTTTATTCTAAAAGTCAATGATATTCTGCATATATAAAGGTAGATACGCCATCCGTGCCTCAGAAACGAACCGCCGAGAAGAGTACAGTTTTTACTCTTTTGTTTGGGTAAATGTGTTCGAAATTCGAAATATGTGTATGTGTGCTGTCACTCCATTCGGAAGACTTTTTTCGATTCTTTTGTAAGCATATCAAAAGTCCATACTTTTTTACATCATTGCTAAAAGTCATTTAAAATTAAAAATCGTTTGCAATGAAATGAAAATATATTTATACAGTTTAGGTTCATAGATAACACTTATGAATGTCAAATTTGATTCTACCATTGATTCGAACTGTTGGTGTCTACTAAGAAGAATCCAGCAAGAAACTCAGGAGTTACTCTTTTCAAAAAATAATTTCATTTGCAATATTTTGTTTATAAAACTTATTAAGTATTTATTTAAGTCAAGGTTCCTTAAATACAATACTAATAAGAAATATCAATTTAATTTAAATAAAAAATATAATGGAATACGCCACTTTAAAATAAATTGCCTTTATAATGAACGGCAAAGGTCCGCCCGCCCACACGTTTGCATGTCTTGGACTAATTTAATTAAATATGTAAATCAACTCTCAACGGAACCAACTGATTAGGCATACCGCTATCGACCTAAAAACACTGTTTCGTTAAAAATATACTACGTCTACAAAGAATTGATACAATATGATAGTCAGTGGCTCATTGGTGTGGCCTTCCGATCTGCAGAGTGCAAATCCTGGTATGTACCAATTTCTTTTCGAATTATCGAAATTATATGTACGTTTATGCGATGCTCTTACGGTGAAGGAAAATATCGAGATTAACCTGCGCATGCCAATGAAGAAATTCAAAGTTTGTGCGTAAGGTCGGCTCATCCGCACTGAGCCCGCGTGGACTATTAAGGCCTATTATACACCTTATACGGGTATCGGTCGGGAAGTCAAATTAACTTCATGATGATAATGTGATGTAAATTGTTCCATAATCTGCTGGAAGAAAGACAAAGATAAAGACTAATGAAATTTAGGCAGAAAATGGAATTTTTAAGTACAGCGAATCTTTACCATTACAGAGATATTTACCAATGGAGACAGTTTCTCTCTTTTTCAATCTCTTCAGTTTTTGACATAGATTTTCCCCATTTTGCGCGAAATATCCCCGTTATTGGCCTTCCTCAACCATACTCTTCTAACGACAGTGCGTAAGTCCATCATGCCAGAGGGCAGTCTACGTTATGCTTACTCAGATGCGGTCTCCACTCATGAACTCGTCTGCCTCAAATACCATGGGTCTTATTGTGGCACTCGTGACCCGCCCACTGTCTGTTCAACTTGCTGTTCTAAATGTAACGGTTATCCTCTCAGCAATAATACTATGATATCTTGGGTGGCGGCTATATCCCCCCGCTCTTTTGATCGTTGCATGTCTGAATTTTAAACAAAAGTCAGAGAAACAGTTCATCGACCATGAAACAGTGAATGAAATCAATCGTAATCAAAGTCGGAAAAGGGCAGACACTAAAACAGACTTCTCCAGCCAAAAATACAAATGGAATCGAAGATAGCGTTAGGAAACTGCTGAGCGGGAAGCCGCACTAATCGACTCTATTTACGTGCGGATAGGCCGCAACAAATTTCCAGGCCTAACGACACCGACCGTCATTTAATCAGGCTCAAGTGTTGATGCGATCGCCGGCTAAATTTTTCCTTAGGCAACACGTACTCGTATCTGAATCTATCATGGAGTTACTATTTCTCTGGGTTGCGTGAATAGATCTTTTGAGGTTCATGGGCTATCTTTGAGTTTATGTTGTTTTTTGAAATACTTTTGACTTTGTATTTGTATTAATTTAGTGGGAGTTTCTGGTTGGCGCTGCTCAAGGAGGGGAAAGGGGGGTCTCCACGCTGGCAAGCGGGTTGATGACCGCAGTAGGAACCAGTACGCAGGATGGCGCTCCTGCCCGCCATCCGGTATAATATCCCATAGGGGTGGGGACACATATATTCTATTCTGCCGTCCCACACGGCTTAAAGGTCGCTGGTGGAGGCTGGATGAGGAAAGAGGAGGACCGGGATATCTGGCGCAAAACGGGGGAGACCCATGTCCAGCAGTGGACTGCGATAGGTTGAAGAGAGAGAGTGGGAGTTTTAAAGAATACCAGTTTTGGCGGACAGCTTAACATGTTAGGGGAAATAAAAGTGGTTCTCTAGTTTCATCAACTTTACACTGACATTTCTATTGGAACATAATATTTTAAGTGATTCAACACACAATATTAAGAAAAGAAAAATATGATATTTTTTATTAATTTTATAAGTAAGTAAGTACTTGAGCTGTCCCTTGGTAGACCGGAGCAACAATTTACTTCCAAAACATGGCCCCTCACTTATTTTTTTTATCAGTTAACACTACAATAATAGTGAAGCAACTTTATAAGAATAGCCATACTTCTTCTAAAAAATTTATGAAAAATACAATGTTAAACATATAATTTGAACCCTCAAAGTAATCACAAATGCAGAACTCCAAAAATTGGAGAGCTAACCCGGCGAGTAGCGACGAGGGTTCGCCGTCTTAATCTAAAGAGAGGAAATAACCAGTTCCGAGCGGCCCGAGCCGGACATATCAGGATTTTTCCGGATTTCGGCCGGTTTAGTGCGCCCGGATAATGTAAAATGGCCGGAGTGTTATCTCGTTGCGAGACGAGTGTTTGCGGGTAGAATCAACTATCGTGTTATGTAAGACTTATAGTAAAGTTTGGTGTGTTATATACACTTTATATTTATAGATGTAATACGCGGAAGATTTCGTTGATAGATAGATTATACTTTATACTACTCTCTCTAAACTCTCTTTATACTAATCTCTTCTACAAAAGTCAACTTGTAGCAATTTTTGGTTTGTTATATGTACGTGGGAGAATTTTTAGATTATTAGAGAGAGAGAGAGAAAAAAATTTACATCTTCCACAAAAATCTATGAACAGTTCATCAATTGCATAATAAAGTAACATGGCGGCCATTTTTACCCGACTGCCGAAGAGGGCAATGGTTTTCAAGCGTATGTGTTTGTAAATGTCTATGTTCTATACAACAGCCTAAACGTTTAACAGATTTTAACATATGAGGTGTCATTAGATTTCTCGTTATTGCGCGATGTTATTGGATATAATATATTAAACGTACAAAAACTCCAAATGGCGGACTGTTATCGCCAAATATATAGACAGGTAGATATCTACTGCAGTGCCAGATATGTACTGTACTGTAAGCTAGTAAAATGACTATAATTATTGGATTGAACATTCTATCTGTCATGGGATAAGACGTGCCACTTACAAGCGAGCAAACTGGTCGGAGGTTGGCGAAGGCTCAGAATTTCTGGCGCATAATGGGGAACAATAGGTCTTCCCAGCATTGGGCTACAATTTTGAGGAGAAAAAGTGAGAAGAAAAAATATGTGAATACAATAATCCCCGTAATGTTATGCCCGTGCCCATGTGTTATTAAATTGCTCGCAAATTTACAACCTTTGCAACGCAATTATATCGTAATACAAAATTACCGACATGGGACAACCGAGTCGGATTTAAAAAGACCGCAGCGTTGCGGGTGACACCGCGCGACAAAGTGTTCCCCGGTGACGTGTTGTGCCAATTTGCCTGTTGGAGGGGGTAAGGCTGCGGTCTTGACGGAAGCGGGTAGCTTTAAAATATATGTTCTATGTTACGGGGTTCGGTTTCCGCACTTAGTCCGTGTAGTGGACCATTGTGCGTAAGCCGTGTCAGCCCTCTGGTCATTCCAGCCAGCCCACCTCCCTCCAAAAACAAATGAGTCTCCCGGTCTCCTCAGGGCATCCGCGACTGTTACCGGTGAGCCGATAATCTTCTTGCGGATCTGGGCTACGCCTGTGCACCTTAGAAGCACATGCGCCACCGTTTCCTCCTCCTCCATGCACGCTCTGCATAGAGGACTGTCCGTGATACCTATTGTGTAAAAGTGTTTGTTTAGTGCGCAGTGTCCAGTGATGATCCTCGTCACTAGTCTAAGGCTATTTCTGTCCATCCGTAGAAGATGTCTGGACAGTTTCCTGTCCAGGGATGGCATGGCCTCCCTGGATTGCCTGCACCCTGGTGTCGAGGTCCACCACTCCGCTGCCAGTGTCTGTGTGTGGTCTCTTAGCCAGTTCTTGATCTGGTTAAATGGGATTGGTATTAATATTAAAATATATAAATAAACTGAAATTCACGCAGCGCCCTCTAGCACCAAGTTTAGCGTGAAACTTGTCGTAAAGGTAGTAAACAACGGATAAGCATACCTATTTTGTAAATCAACATCATTATCATGACAGCCTAATATGTCCACTGCTGAACGAAGGCCTCCTAATGATTTCCACGCGGGTCGATCCCTAGCAGTTGATATCTTTCTGCTACCCGCCATCTTAACCAGGTCATCCACATATATGCATATAATGTAAGAACATGCACATTTTACATAGAAAACACCCAGACCAAAACAAACAGATATGTTCATGCACACAATTGTTTGTATTGCCCAAGGATCGATCCCGGAACCTGGCCTAATAGCCGGCATCTCAATCATTACACCCAATGGGCTGTCCACTATAATAACCATTACCGCAACTACATTCCATTCCTGTGTTTTTTATAATATGTAGTAAACGGGAAGGTCAGATTGGTAAGTGATACGCCTGACCATGACATATGTAATGTTAAGAGAAATGAATGCTTGTTTACTCTTGCTGAAGTTTTTAGTACTTTATGTTTTATTTACACTTAAATATTTGTTTTGTTTCATATAGCAATTTTATTTTTGTTTTAATGTAGTCATTATTTTCTGTCAGTATTACCCTACGCCCGTTAGGAAACTACTGCAGCGATCTTACTCAAATAATCAAAAACTTATGTAAATTAATCTTATTTATAAATGCTATGCGCTTTATGAAAAATCTCTCATTCTAAATATAACGCTAGCTCCAGCTTTTGTATAGGTAGCGGCATAGGTAAAACGCCATGGTAAATCGACGTTTATAAATAATCAAATTTCATATCATAGTTTTAACATTTAAAAACATTTCAAACTTAAAAGCTTATCTCTATTCGGACTAACCGTTTCGCGTCTTCTTTCATTATGCGTACTGCAAATGAATGAATTGATCTGACTGCGTCGGTGTTTCCGGCCACATACAATCCTGTGGCATTCAAAAAACGAGTGAATAGACTTTTTCTGGGTTCGCTCCATCTTAGAGCACGTCTCTTCCATTAGGATAGTCTGTGCTCAAAAGTAAGCCCATCATAAATTTAAAAAAAATCGCAGTCTACAGATATCCCGGTCCTCCGCTTTTCTCATCCAGCGACCTTTCGCAAGTCGTAGGTCCATCGGGCCGATGGGCGACCTACGCTACGCTTGACAAGACGCGGTCTCCACTACAGAACTTGTCTAATACAACGGCCATCGGTTCTGAAAAAAAAGTATATTATTATAAATAAATAAATTAATATCCACTGACATTCACACAGCGCCATCTAGCCCCAAGTTAAGCGTGAAGCCTGTAATGTGTACTAAACAACGGATAAATATACTTATTTTTTTTTTGTAAGTAAATACATACATATTATACATAGAAAACACCCAGACCATTACAAACAGACATGTTCATGCACACAAATGTTTGTACTGCCCGGGGATCGAACCCGGAACCCTTGGTGTTGCAGCTGACCTCTCAACCGTAACACCAAATGGGTCGTCAAAATTATATATTAAAAATCCATTACCTCTTCTGTAAACGATCAAATAGTCCCCGCGCCGCGTAATTTATGGCGACAAATATTATAACACCAGCAGCGTATTCATTGCCGTGGGGTGAAAAAGGGCGGTTTAATTAATGTTGTTAATTATTGTATTTTCGGTGTTTTATCGCTACGTGCTACGTTGGTAGCGAACGATTTTGCCAAAGGTATTGTATTTTAATGCGTTATTTCGTTTCAATGATTATTGCAAGCTGGTACCTCTCATAAATACTCGTAACTTCATTTTTTTATGGCATTATTTGAACGGGACGGTCAATTCGCATACTTGGTATGTGATATATCTGACTTAACAGATGAAGTTTTGAAAAATCTATAATAGCAGGTTGTGTTTAAGAAACGAGTGAATAGGCTTTTTCTGGGCAAGCTCGCTCCATCTTAGAGCACGTCTCTTCCATTAGGATAGTCTGTGCTCAAGAGCAAGCCCATCATAATTAAAAAAAAAAAAAGTCATTATTTTCCGTCAATACTGTCCTGCATCCGTCACCCAAGACGACAGATGTTAGGTCCTATCTCTCATTACCCGGTAATTTTACTAACTACTGTGCCGTCGTCCCGAAACACAAAAGACTCCTATCTCTCGGGACGATATCTGGCACTGCGGTGGTATCTATCTAGACAACTCAGTACCGAGTATACCACCTAGTATAATAAGCTAGTAGTATAAATATTTGTTTTTAACAGAAATAATAATTATTCACAGACATTTCAGCAAGAAGCTTATTCTATGAGGACGGAACAACGGATAGACGTACTTATATATACAAGATTAGCGTTTCTTCACAGGTCGATCCGTGCCGAAGTAAGTATATCCAAACACACAATTGATACGATCAAATCGCTGGATTATACTAAAGTTTAATTACTTTGATTAATGTATAACCGCAGGCAAATCATATTACAAGTCTAGACGACTATTTGGTATCGCCTAACCTAATATATCTAAACACAATCACTCTCGTTAAGCATATTTACATAATATGTTAGTGGAATAATTATGTAGTAATCGAGTTAAATTTAGGGATAGGACCCTAAATCATTAAACGTACCCACCGAGGGGCACGAGCCTAACCGTATAGGGTGATTAGGTCTCAGTCGACCACGCGGGCCAGTGCGCGTTAGACGACTTCACGCACAACCTTTGAATCTTCGTAGGCGTGAGCAGGTTTCCTCACGATGTTTTCCTTCACCGTAAGAGCGTCGAATGACGTACATATACTTTTCGAAAATTCGAAAACACATTGGTACGTGGCGGGATTTGAACCTCAGCCCTCCCGGTAGGAGGGCAACAGTCCACACCATTGAGCTACCGACGCTCAAACCTTTATGTATACAGAAAGAAAAACAAAATGGCGCGGCGAGAAAAAAGAAAATTTTAATTATTGAGACATTTATCGATAGCGACTGTTTCTATTTTTTTCAATCTCTCCATTTCTTGGTTTTCGAACAGTGGTACGAGGTAGTAAAACTATTATATGTAATTTGTATCTAGTAAGTAAAAGGGAATTCATCCCCAAGGGAGATAGTTAAGTTCAACACAACGTCGGTAGTCGGTACCGTTAGTAGCGTGAGGGATTTATGGGTTACATTAAAGTTATTCTATTTCGGCCTAGTTTAGTGTTACCGCCGAATTGATATATAAATCGAGTCGAAGTAACTGTATAATTTGAAACTATTACAAAACTAGCGACCCGCCCATACTTCGCACGAGCGCAAACGTACGTACCGCAATTTTTAAATCTGTAATACCTTCGAAAATATTCATTTTAATCTTTGCTATAATGGGGCAAATATTTCTATATTAAATCAACAATATTTTAAAGTATTTGATTGGATAAGGATTAATGCTGTTTTGATTTTAAATAAAAAAAAATATATTGTGAGATATCATTTAAGAGTTAGACCTATACCATCGCGGAGTTTTCTGCAGACCTTTTCAATGTGTACAATACTTCGTACATTATTTTGATAAATCTTGTAGGGTTCAGCATGAGTTGTCAATGTAAACGGAAAATTTAAATTATTTACGACATCACTTTAGAAACCACAAAAATAACAGTATTTCTCCACTATTTAATGCATGTTATTATACATATAAACCATTTTCTTGAATCACTGCATCTATTAAAAAAAACGCATCAAAAATTGCGTATTTTAAAAGTTTAGTGCACATAGGGACATAAGGACATAGGGGACATAAACAAAAAACGACTATGTTTTATACTATGTAGTGATGTGAGAAAGTCATGCTTTGGCACGTAAAAAGCAGCCAAAATGAGACCTCATCTTCTTTGGCGTCGGTTCACAAACTTTTTTTAAATTTAGTTTGAGCCATAAACAGGTAAGCAATACACTTACAAAAGGATCCTTGTTAAAAAAATAATTACTGATGACCTAGCATTGCTGGCTTCATACCTATAGTGTTTCAGCGTTAATCTTGGTGAAACTTGAGTCAATTGTCTTTGCAATTCTACCGTTCGAACCAGCGGTAACTTCATTTGACATTCATAAGTGTTCGGTAAGGCCCTAACCTGAAGAAACACTTTTCAATTATTAATTATAATAAGAAACACTTTTCAATAATTATAATTATTTTGTATTACATCAAACCGACACAAGACGGCCATCATTCTCCTCGGACGTTTAAACCAAACGATATATTATGCAAGACAACCTCTTGGAAACTGACTATCAGTACATCCTGGAGGGGAGGGTGGGGGTGGATGTAATATTTCCGCATAACAGGCCCTCGGTAATCGCAATACGCCCGGGACTAGGGATCGCTCCACGCACGAAATAAGAAGGGGAATTTAGTCTGGGCGGACAAGAGAACATTTAAGCATAAATTTCATATATCTTTTGTATAAACTTAATATGCAAGCTACTAGCTTGTATAACTTGTACATATACTTTTAAACTAAAAAGCCAAAAATACATATTTGCCTTGGTAAATAGAAACGGTAAAATAACTCTTTCATAATTTTGAAGTCGGTTAATCGGGCAATTGTGGGTATAATGAAGTAGTAGTTGCTCGGAGTCGATTTTAAAAAGTTCGATTTGTCTATTTCAAAACAAAACAATAATTTGATAACAGCAGAAAAAACATGAAGATAACTTCAACAACTTTCATAAATTTCTGACAAGCTTTAATTAAAAGATTCAATATTAATTGACTTCTAATGATATTTATTTGCAAACAAAATTCAACATTTCACATTAATACTAAATAAAGAGCATATAAATATTAATTCTTACAACCATTACTAACATGTAAACCCGGCTCCCGAGCTATGAGTTTTTTTTTGAAATGATGAATAGGCGTCGTGACGTCAGAGTCCTGGCTCACACGATATTTAAGGCTGTATCCACGATGGTGGAATTAAGACGAGTGCCGTAGGGGGATTTGTTCCCATACAGATGTTATGTTAAGTAGGGTTGTATATGCTATTTTTCATTTTATTCTTAGACAAACAATAATCGATCTAGAAGAACAAACTGACTCAAAAAGTGTCCGTGGCAAAATTTTCTTATCGCGTCAGTTGGGCAAAACTTTCATTCATAATCACGTCACTTGCTACATCAGCCATGTCAAAGTGACATAGTAGTATGCTCGTACTTGTGATTTTGTACTCTTTTAATGACGCCCTAAGGTTAAAATGATGAAGTACATAAAATGTATGTCATAAAATAAAAGCTTGGACATTTTTGGTTAATATTTCTTCATGATTTTGCAAACATTTGGCACTTGTTCTGCCCACAAACTGCAAGAATATGTACTCGTGTGTTTGTCTGACTCGATGCATAACGGATAGATTATTGACGATTGCGCAGGTTATGCAACCATCGCAATCCGTAGCTTACCACAATTCGCATATAAAATAACAAATCTTGTTTTTATAGAAGCGCACTTTATTTATACGTCGTGTCATTGATCACTTTTTTTCATTTGCAATATTTTTTCTCTGAAACTAATATATAAGGTCAATTGGTGATAGTGAGTAATGACGTCACATTTCACTAATCTCATACAAAATATATGGAAACGAAATTTGACAGTTCATAAAAAGTATGTCAACGATTGCGTCAACTACCAGATTATCGGTAGTCGGATTGGTGACCGAAAAATATGATGTCGAGTACCTCCGTGCTTCAAAAGTCCTAGCGGCTCTAGGCCACTTTCTTAAACTGGTAGTCGTTAACACCAACCAACCCGCATTGGACCACTTGTGGATGAAGGAGCTCACAGCATGACCAGCGTTGGCAACTTTAGTTTGGAAATGGGGCTTTGAGAAGTCAAAAAAACCTAAATAAGGCTAGATTGCGCATTAAAACATTTTCTGTTCTAAAAATGTTGAAATAATCATTTCATGAAGCCGTTTTGTATCAAACAGACACAGTTACTTCAGCATTTATAATATTCATATGAATGTGCTTATTTCATCATCATCAGCTCATTATACGTTCCTACCGAGAGGCACGAGCCTACCCGTAAGGGTGTATAGGCCCTTGTCGTCCACGCGGGCCCAGTGCGGATTGGACTTCATGTACAACCTTTAAATTCTTTTTCAGGCGTGCGCAGGTTTTCTTTAGATGTTTTTCCTTCAGATCGGAAGGCAACACTCCACATCATTGAGTCACCGACGCATCTCTTCGCAGGCGTGTGCAGGTTTCCTCACGATGTTTTTCCTTCACCATAAAAGCGTCGGATAAACGTATATAATCATTACGAAAATTAGAAAAAAAATGGCACGTAGCGGGATTTGAACCTGTTGCTTGAAGTTGTTCCTCCTAATATGTTGTGAACCAACAGTCCAGAACATAATAGGATGTATGTCTTAGTAAACCTTCGGTGAATCCATAAATAGGTTTTTTAAAAGACTGTCTATTTAAATAAATATAATAAAAACAATAATAAAAAAATTTAAACATTCATTCGGAGCTTAATTCGGAGCCGGTGCAGTTTTGACATAATTTCTTTCCTTGTCCATTATCACCGAAGCTCTATAAGGAATATATATGTATATCAAAGATAGGTTGAAATAAGTCCGTTGTTTCATCATCCACTCAGTATATTGAGTGGGTAAAGTGCCACTTTTTCCAGGCCACAAAACGCGCGATACAATGTGCGCCGCTCGGGCGGGAGCCGTCGGCCGCGGCGGATCCACCACTTTGTTTGATTGGCTCTAATGACTGCTACGACGCGGTTTACCGGGTGTGGTGGCAGTATGAGCGATTTTAAGACTTGTTCCTTTTAATCAAAGTGTGTTGTTTAAGAGAAAAAAAATATAACATGTATTGTTCATTTTATATATTAACAAGTATATATACAGTGTGCTCGGTGAAATAACGAAGATTATTTTTATTTAATAGCTAACGTTCTCGAATATTGCTAATGAAATGGAAAAGAAGCAGGAGCAACCCCCAACCAGATGAACCTATAACCTGGTTAAGATGATGGTTAGCCACTGTCGATTGATAAAAAATATATATTTTCAGACCATACTCCATAGATTGTTAGTACAGAAATTACTTTATAACTAACAATGTTAGTAACCGTTTAAAAAAATACCATTTTACTGCTTGGAATGTATAACATGCAATGTAGGAGCCAAATACAGTTTTCTTAGGGGGGTTTTGGTCTAACGTGGATATCTTACTGGCATACGGAATTTGATTAGGTGAGTTCTTCATTAAGCAGGCATATTAAGCTGCTAGAGTTGCAATGATGGTGATGATTAAACAAGAAAATCCATACGTTAGGCAGTTTAGACTCAAGAGCTTCAGTTTTTCTTTGTTATTTACCTATATGCCTTGCGGTTCTAATTATTATTCATGCCGTCGCATATTTTTATATGTCTCGCTCGCAAAACAACCACAACTTGTTCAAAGGTTTCATATACATCCAAAGGGCTTCCGTGCGTTACGCGCCACGAACCATCCGGGCCCTAAGTAACATGTTTGCCTAATGCTAGAGAGCTTTAGGCCCTTGTTAACTACATCCCTTTAGTTTATGTAAAGGGAATCATAAATTGCTTTTGCATCTCATGGGCTTTGTGATTACTCGTTTAGCTATATAAAAGGCTTTCAAAAGTCACAATAGGGATGATGACAATTTTTTTTTCTGTTATTATATCGATGGACCGCATAATAATAGAAACATTGGTAAAAAAATTACTCCGTTAACATTAAAACTCACAGAGATTTTCCAATTATAAAAACACATTAATGGACTTTCCCAAAAACGCTTCATACAAATGGCTACCTAGTTATGACGTCACGCATCAGTAATTAGTACGCATAATTTGTGAATTTTGTACTACAACTATATTAAATGTTGCGTTTACTAAAACGGTTTCATAGCAAAAGTTGCTTTAAATTGTATGTGTTATCCTTTTGTAAACAAATTTTTGACAATTAATGTACTTTAAAAATGGACTTGCCCATCTAACTTTGAAGACTAATAAAATTCATAAAACATGAGTTTTCGAGCTGAGAGTAAGCACATCGTTATATTTAACCCAGATTTGTAATAATATGAAATAGTTCTTACGATTTCAGGACCCAGTCATCATGCCTATTGTTTCACAACATCAGCAGCGGGATTAGTACACAAGTTCAAAGTCACTCAACGCGCAATGGGGCGAGCTATGCTCGGGGTCTCACTTAGGGATAAGATCAGAAATGTTTTAATCTGTAAGAGAACTAAAGTTACCGACTCAGCTCATCGGATCAGCAAGTTGAAGTGTGAGTGGGCTGGTCACGTATGTCGCAGAACCGATGACCGTTGAAGCAGACAAGTTCTGGAGTGGGGACCGTGTCTCGGCAAGCGTAGCGTAGGACGCCCTCCGGCCCGATGGGTCGACGACTTGCGAAAGGTCGCTGGTGGAGGCTGGATGAGGAAAGCGGAGAGCGGGATATCTGGCGCAAAATGGGGGAGACCTATGTCCAGCAGTGGACTGCGATAGGCTGAAGAGAGATCATTAGCAGCTCATCAAATGTCCCCACCGAAGGGAACGAGCCTACCCGTGGGGTGATTGGGCCGTTGTCGTCTACGCGCGCCAAGTGCGGATTAACTGACTTCACGCACAACCTTTGAATCCATTCGCAGGCGTACGCAGGTTTCCTCACTATGTTTTGTTTTAACGTCAAAGCGTCGGATAAAGTACTAATAATTTCGTGGCAGGATTTGAACCTGCGGCCTCCAGATTGGAAGACAATAGCCCACAACATATTATACTGAAGGTAAATCTTCGTGAACCTTCGATAAATCAATAAATAGGTTTTTAATGGACATTCTATTTAAGTAAATATAAAAAGAAAAATATTTATTAAAAAATTGCATTCTTCCAGAGCTTCATTCGGAGCCGGTGTTTTCACATATTTTTCCCTTGTCTTATACAATGAAAAAGTATAGTTCAGACTTTTACTCGTATTATGTACTATATCGAACTTTGTACGGCTTTTCTTAGAGAAGAAAATAAAATATATTTAAATATAGCGTCGGTGGCTTAATGGTGTGGACTGTCGCCTTCCTACCGGGAGGGCTGAGGTTCAAATCCCGACACGTACCAATATGTTTTCGAATTTTCGAAAATATATGTACGTTATCCGACGCTCTTACGGTGAAGGAAAACATCGTGAGGAAACCTTCATGCACATCTGCGAAAAGATTCAAAGGTTGTATGTGAAGCCGTCCCAACCCGCACTGGGCCCGCGTGGACGATTAAGGCCTAATCACCCTATATTGGTAGGCTCGTGCCCCTCGGTGGGGACGTTTAATGAGCTGATGATGATAATTATAACTGCTGCATTTTTTCAATAGTGTCACGTTACAGGTAACCCTACGACGTTATACGCTAATTATCTATTTACCGTGTATTTTATTACTCAAAAAGGGTTTGCTGTCACCCGAAATGCAATATCGCAATGTACTTGAGTGATTGCAAACAGGGTAACGCGATATTTGTTATCCGAACGGTAAATTCAATTTTGTAACAGTCAACACTGGACAAAGGCGGGGCACAACAATATCTCAATTGATATCGTGAGTGTTAAAACGACAGTGATTGAGCAAGATTAATCTTTCTATGTGGCGGCTGTTATTTTATGCGTGTCGCGGGCAGTTTTTGAATTTCGGCTTTTAACTTAAATGTCATATTACTTTCTTATCCGTTATGGTATCGCCAGAAAACCTGTGATAATTTGTCACAGGTTTACTGTGTCTCAACTCGTCACAGTTGAGTCAAGTAGGCAAAATAAAAGGGCCTGGGGGCATTAATTAAATCAAATACGTTCCTCGGATTGAGATAACTCAGTTGATATGTGAGTCTACATCATCATCATTATCACAATCATCAGCGAGTATGCCTTCTAGCCCGTTTTCTGGCTAAGTTTAGGTACCAGGCATCATCGTGGGTCTTACAGCCTATGCATAATCTTAATCTTCATAAAAAAATGGGGAAGACCTATGTCCGGCAGTGGACTGCAATATGTTGAAGAGATCTTCACTGATAAACATTAAACATAAGCCTGTCCGAAACCACGCTACATAGCTCTGTGCTCAGCTTTTTGTATCCAACTGCTGACAATCAGCTGATGGATGTCATTGCTTAATTATTTTTATTGCTTATGTAGCAATGATATTATGTATTCTGCCTCAAAAAAGAACCGCCAAAGAGAATACAGTTGTAGCAAATGTACGCTCATTCGAAATAAATGTGTATGTGTGCTGTCGCTGCGTTCGGAACACTTTTTTCAATTGTTTTATGAGCATATCACGAAACTATATTATGTAAGCAGAGGAGCAGGCGGCCCATCTTATGGAAAACGGTAACCGCAGTTCATGAAAAACTGCAATGCCGAGGCAAGCCATGTCACTGCCTATCAAAATGCCACAAATGTTCCTACATAACGCTTTTCCTATCTTGCTTACTATCTGATTATATTGACAGCTTTGGCGATAACTGTCGCCTTTATTTCACCTACAATTCCATCATGGCTTCAAAGTTGATGCCAACCTGTGACGTCACAAAACTCGTATTACGTAAAAACTTCGTCTGGAACACAGCTTTGCTTAACTGCGGTGTCGAGTAAAATACCAAAGACTGACATTTACTCTTTCAATCTTAATCAGGTGTAGTTTTGTCTTTTGGTCGTTTCGAATAATGCTTAATTTTGACATTTGACGGCAACATAGATATTAAACCTGGACTTTGGCTTAAGGAGCCTTCAAATTTGTAGATTTATGGTGGTTTATATCACGTTTTAGTGCGGCTTAAAAACGCCTACGACTTAGGTCACTAATGAAGTCATTGTGTGATTCAAGCAATTGATAATTCATATAAAGTTAAAATTAAATTGTTTTGGTTTGAATGAATCGAGGTAGTTGTTTGAATTATTGGCTAAAATCCCATGGAGGACACATGTAGAGTTACTTTGTACAAGTTTGGTAAAATAATTATTTGCATTTGATTTTTATCAAGAACTTTCGTTAATCGCAGGGCATGTTTAAACATTGGTCCCGACTGCTATATTCCAATCATTAACAAAACTAGGTTAGGACTGGAAGCTTTAGGAACTCTTCCCTGGGTTTGGTTTATTATCCATTTGTTGTAACTTACTTTGGCAGTGATGAAAATGATAGGAAATAATTTGGTTTATTGACGCAGTTCCTAATATTACAAGAAACAATATCAAATGAAAATTAAATATCATAATTTCTTATGTATAGTTATATATATATGTGTATGCATTTATGTGCTTATTTATCTATATATTCAATACTCATATTTTTGAAATATTAATTTATTATTTACATGTGAATGTGGTAGTTATAAGTACAGATTTTGACTATGTGAATTTCTGTTTTTTAAATTTTAATTTAGCAAAACTTGAGATAGCGGTGGCTCCTGTTACAGTCAATTTTAATGCTTAGAAGGAGACTCCCACGATAGACATAATTAATTAATTGTAAACCAATATTTTTTTTTAAATTTAATTAAAGAATTAGTCCAAGTTCCAAACGATCAACGGCTTATAAAACCCGTATACAAAACATTTTTTTATTTATGCACAACAGTTCATTGCTGGACATGGCTCCTCTATTTAACCTACATCTTAACCCGGAGTCCAAAAATGAATTAGATACTGTGACAGGATTAGGAACGCTGTTATGAGAGACAAGTATGGTCTGAAAGTAGATGTAGTGTCAAAAGTAGAAAGAGGTATGTTAGGATGTTATATACACTTGGAGCGCATGAGTGAAAGGAGAATAGCAAAGCAGGTTTATTGCACGCTTGTAGAAGGAAACGCGAGGCGGGGACCAAAAGGGACTTACCTTAATTGGTCAAGACCTTATTTTTTAGGCTAGGGTCGTATGCGGGACGAATAAAAGAGCTTGAAAGAAAAGATTGATAGGTGTGAATGAAGCTACGGAATTATGTCAGGACTTATTTTATTTGTCAAAAATGGCCTTTTGCGAAGCGTCCGTCCGTCGAGCCGGAGGGCCTACGCTTGCCAAGACGCGGTCTCCACTCCAGAACTCGTCTGCTCCAACAGCCATCGGTCCTGTGACTTACATAACTTCCTACTGCAAGCTATGTCGGTAACTTTAACTGCTTAATTCACTCTAATTTACTGCAGACATTGAGAGTAACAGTAAGTTATTCTAACTAACAAGCTAAACAGCGCAATTAAGTGCCAATTGTGCATTTATACGTTGAATTTATGCGGGTAATACATCACTTTGGTCTGTGACAGTATTAAATATAGACCAGCCTCTGGGCGCATTTGGATCTAGAACGCTATCTAGACTAGGGTTTAGATAAAAGGACTGTTTTGCGCTTTCGTTTTGAGAACAATAGAATACTATCTGGTATCTTATCGCTTTAGGAGTGTATCTGGTATAATTTATCATTAAGAAGTTACAAAACAGTTCATATGGTTTGGTAAGTGATTCGATAAAACAATTCATGGAATAAAACTTAAATATTTAAGTGGTGGAATTTGGCAAGTTATTAAAATGAAATAAAATATATAGTAAGAAATAAGCGTTATTTTTTATACATTTTGCTTACTTTCACTATCCATTTTATGTAGAAATAAAGTTTTAGAAATTATTTTTTGTTAAAAAAATGATAAGTTAAACAGGGAAAACGTATGTCCACTGATGGACTGCGATCAATTAAATAGAATGATAGTTTCAAACACAAAAAGTATATATCATACTATGCCACTTTGCTTTATGCCTAATCGGCTGCAATAGAAAATGTTCCATAACCAATTACTCGGCTGTCCCAACACAATTATACCGTAGTACGAGGGTGAAATGGCCTGAGACTCCAGAGAAACTAGACAAACAGGATCCGCAGACTGGTAACAGTGTTAAATTTTTCTAAGGATATATCTATAATTATTTATTGCACCTACAAGTAAACACTTTATAATACTTTAGAATGAGTTTAAATAGGCAGTAATATCATTAAATACTGACCCTCTAGTTAGCGTATTTAAAGAGGATGTTGAAGTTGTATGCTTATAAACAAGAAAAAAAGGCTTACAAGTATAGACTTTATAAGAATTGTTTACTACTACATAAAAAAAACTTGCATAAAACATATACAAATTATCATCATCATCAACTCATTTAACATCCCCACCGAAAGGCACGAACCTACCGATATAAAGTGTATAGGCAGTAGTCGTCGACTTCACGCACAGCTTTTGAATCTTTTCGCAGGCGTGCGCAGGTTTCCTCACATTGTTTTTCTTCACCGTAAGAGCATCCAAAAATATCGAAAATTTGAAAATAATTTGGTACGTAGCGGGTTTTAAACCTGCACTCTCCAGACTGGAAGGCAACAGTTCACACCAATAAGCAACCGACGTTTTATATACGTTTGTATAAATTAATCTAGTACAAAATAAAAAATAAATTAATTAGTCAGTGAGAGCGTCGGTGGCTCAGTGGTGTGGACTGTCGCCTTCCTACCGGGAGGGCTGAGGTTCAAATCCCGACACGTACCAATGTATTTTCGAATTTTCGAAAAATATATGTACGTTATCCGACGCTCTTACGGTGAAGGAAAACATCGTGAGGAAACCTTCATGCACGCCTGCGAAGAGATTCGAAGGTTGTGTGTGAAGTCGTCCAATCCGCATTGGGCCCGCGTGGACGACTAAGGCCTAATCACCCTATACGGTAGGCTCGTGCCCCTCGGTGGGGACGTTTAATGAGCTGATGATGATGATGATGAATCTAGTACAAATCCTAATGCAGTTCACAGGATACGTATACTTACAAAGTTCCAACAGAATAGTTCTTATTGTTTTGGAGAAAAAAGGGTGGGACGCACGTACGAACAGACTGATAATAGCAATATTAAATTATTTATAACTCACCATTTAAGAAAAACATACAATTAAATTAAATATGTATATGGCGGGCTGACACCTGTACTAGGTTCCTGTATCTCAGGTAGTACTAGGTGGTAGACTCGATACGGAGTCGTCTAGGTAGGTACCACCGCAGTGCCAGATATCATCCCGTGAAACAGGAGTTGAAACACTTTTGTGTTTCGGGATGAGGGCACTGAAGCTATTGAAATTACCGGGTATAAGAGACTTAACATCTGTTGTCTCGGGTGACGGGCACAGTGCCGCATTGATGGAGGATAATAACTGTCTGTCAGTTGTTGGTCTCATTCAATGCCGCTCTGTCATGGTCTGGCGTATCACTTAATCTATCGTATCCTGTACACTTATAACATAAAAAAAAGTCAACCCTCGGCACCGTAAACAATACTCGTAGATAGACAATGCCACTGTATAGGACCATTTGGCTACGGAACTCTTATAAGAATTCCTTCTTATTATCATCGGTTTATTTGTTTACAACTTTCGAACAAAACAACTTACAATGTAGTTACCCTCACGTAAAACAGAATAAAGCAGTTTTCCAACCTTTCCTGATTAACATGGCCGATTGAGTAATTAAGTCTCAAAGTTTAATAGCTCGGTCTCGTTTAAGGCAATTGCTTCATGATTTATTCATGGTGCAACTGGAAAAATATTTCACGTAAGCTAACTGTTATTAAGTTGTACATTTACAATTTAATAGTTTGAGTCAACTGCCTATTTGATTTGCGATAATACTCTGTGCTGTTAGCTTCGGCCCCACACATGCCATCTTTTGGAAGGCATGTATGGGGCCACGATTTAGCCCGTGAATCTCAAGGATTTCGAAAACATAATACTTTCATGATTATTTTAAGTTCAAAGGTGGAATAGGCGGAAAAATTGGTTAAAGTGATAAACGGACAATATGTGAAAGTGGAAGCTGGATGAGAAAAGCAGAGGATTGGGATATCTGGCGCAAACTGGGGCAACTTGTGTATAGTAGGTACGAAACGTTCTAGTTTTATTGTTTTCTATAACACTGAATTTGTCATGGCTAGGCGTGTCAAATGAATCTTCCCGACGAGTTGGGCTTGGCATGAATTTGGACAAGACGAAAGTCATGTTCAACAGTCGTGTCATGCCACAACCGATATGCGTCGATGGCGTCCGTCTCGAGGTT
>PQWD01000435.1:0-24447 GCA_019425675.1 Leucinodes orbonalis
ATATTATAATGTTGGCACAGACGGCTCCCGATAAGTAATGGGTGTGATTTATGCTCTTCCTATACTGGTCTATAATTTTATTTGGAGTGCATTTTCGCCTTGGAACAAAGTCAAAAAGTGGTTACAAATAAAATGTGTGGGGGTAGCATGGAAATGGTTCTTGATAAAAAAGATTGATGCATATTGCGTTTTCACACAGCAATACACCATTGACAACTCTGAAAAAGTTGACTCAAGATTTTTTTGTGTTTTGTGGTTAATCAGGAATGACTTTTATTAATCACAACTAATAAATTATTTTATTTCAAAACATATATTTAGTTTTATGCACGCATACGTTGCAACCCAAGTCAACTGCACTCACTCGTGGAGTATTCTTAAAATTACAAACATGGTGAGCAGCCACAAGCAATGCACTTAATCCTTTTCAAAAGAGAAGTCATTCCATTCCAGGTGGACGATAATTCTCGTAGAAGCATTTAATTTTAACAATAAGTTCATTGTCTAAAGGTTCAATACAAAATGTACCTATAGAATCATGAATGACGAAACTAAATTAAAATCTATTACGATCAGTTCAACAAAGCACTATAATAAACTGCACCGCGACTGGCCGCGTTTGTCGCAACTTCCCACTTAAGTACTAGAATGACCTAGAATAAAACCTAATAAACGATCTGCTATGCAAATCAATCTTGCGCAACGTTTGTCAGCCACAATACGGGAAATCTGGCCGAGTCTGTTGTTATTCTGTGTTAGGGATGCCAATGAGGGTTGGCGCATTTTAGATATGACAAATATACCTGATTGCTGTACGCCTGGATCAGTCTTCCATGATCCTTGGCTTTCAATATCCATCGACTACTTTCCACCTTAACCATGGCATCGATCCAAATGGTGAGTGTTAATCACCTAAAATAGCCATGTACCTATGTATATACATTAGTTAAAATTCGCGTAACGCTACGCAAACTTCAATAGCTTTTATTATATATTATTTAACACTCTTACAATGAGCGTTTTTCTGCAATCAAAACGTCAGGGAAGAAAATTTGTGACGTTAAAACACTAATTTATTGAATAGGGATGAGCAGCCTTGGCTAATTCTCCTCCATCTAACAGCAGGTTAATTGATCACTATAAACACTTTATAAACCACAATGGCTTCCTTAAATCACAAATCTTCGATTTAAAAATAACATAGTTGTCGACAACTAATCAGAACAACATCCATCCTAAGTATCCCTAACCCTGATTAAAACAATTTTACCATAGTTATAATAATGTTTTATTGACTAGTTACTCGGTCTGTAATGAATGAAATTCGATGTGAATAACCCAAGGTTATGATTAATGGTCTGCCATAGACCATTTGTTGATAGATTGGGACCGTTTCAATTGAATATTGTCGTGTTGAGTTATTTAAACTGAACTTCTTCTGCACCAACGGGATTGTTTAATAAGAAACGAATCATAATTAATTTTGAGCGTGTAACAATTTAATTACAACTTGGATAAGAGCTAGTGCTGATTTTAATACCGTTAGGGGATTAATTGAAAATTAAGGAGACTTTGAAAAAACCTATGCATATGTCATGTGCTCTTACGGTGAAGGAAAACATCGTGAGGAAACCTAGGCACGCCAGTAATGAGATTCAAGGGAGTGCGTGAAATCCGCACTAGGCCCGCGTGGACGATTAGGCCTATACACCCTTTCGGGTAGGCTCGTGCCTCTCGGTGGGGTTTTAAGCTGATCATGACGATGATGTGTCAAGTGTCTGACTAAAATATTTCGAGGTGTGCTTTCCTTTAGCTTGACCGCCAGGAACCAAGATACAATAGAACTCCAACCTTAGAGTATATATAATAAGGTTATTGATACTCTAAGACTCCAACTGTCTGTACGATAATTTTATTCGTCTAAGGCAGGCTAAAAGCATAAAAATATAACAGACACATCGAAAATGTATGGTGCATGTATATATCGAAATTAATCGTTTTGTTAAAAGAAGTGTTTTGACAAGTGTATTAACTTCATGAGATGTTTATACTACTGATTTATTAACTACATTGATTTAATCAATTGTATCTCGTTTTTAACTTTACTGGGTTTACTGTGCTGTTCATATATAAAAATTAATATATAAGTAATGTAAATTTCGTAATACATTTTAAATAAAAAAAGATAAACGTTAACACTAATATTTTTGCAGATAAAAATTAAATTCACTTTAAAACCAATAAAGTAAAATCAAAGAATCAGTTCGTACTCAGAATTCAGATTACAAATAATAGATAGTGGGTGTAATATAAAACTCACCTCATCAGACGAACATGCAAATTCCTCATAAGACTCCATAAATCAGACGTCATTATACCGAAGAAAATCAGTGGCCCAACCCTGTTGTAAAGCATATCAAAATCGAGCCAGATGTAAGATAGTGAATGATTCTGAGCGAGTAACGCCACTAGGCAATAACTTAACCACTGTTCTCCTCCAGGCTAGGAACCCATTTCTTGCTGATTCCATTGTAGGCATAAATTCTCAACTAACTTACGTGCAAAAGCAGCACCGGTAGCTCTAAAAACAAAGGACGTAAAGGATATTGTGCAGATGAAATTTGAGCTTTACGAGTTGAAATTGCTAAGGATGATAGAAATAGAACTGTAATAGGCTAAAATGAAAAACATTTATATAAAGCAATTGCTCAAAATGAACTTAATAATAGTGACGATAAGGATGAAACTTGTTCTGTTGATGTTGCGATGGAAGAAGACAAGTAGACAAAACAGGTTGCAGAGTAAGTCTCGCCTGAGGCGTCATCATTTAGTACGGGTGTAGGGTCCGCAAATTTATGTGGCATTAGTTTAACACTCAAAACGTTGTGTTTAGTTGTGACTTTCACATGAGTATTTATGATGTGTTCTGCGGAATAATGTAATGTCGATTTAGAAGCGGGGAACAGTGTTTTACTATATACAGGAGTAAGTTAGAACATGACTTTAATAAAGTTGAGAATTATGCTCCTGATTATTAATCATCCTTATTTCAAGTACGAACTATAGGAATTATATGATTAATCGCAGTTCAGTACTGGCCGACCCCTAACTTGATGATCTGATAACCTGGTTAGGTTAGGTAAGGTAGCGGGTAGCAGATAGATGTCGATTGCTAGGGGGTGCCGCGTGGAATCCATCCGCCATCTGGAAAGCCTTCGGCGAGAAGTGGGTTGTTTAAGATTATAAATTGGCTGATGAAATGCATATTGGCACACGCCAGGCCTCGTTTGTTCTCGTTAGTCAAGTCATATTACTGCAGGCTGCATAAGCTAAAACCACATACCTCACAGAAACTGATTCACAGCAGAAAAATAAGTTGTTCAGTGAATTTTTGGTTTGTAATTGACTTATGGCATTTTACATTGGGTTATCTTTTGGTCAAAATATAAGTTAATGAACGTATTACCTTCTTGACAAATTATTCAGGTTTTTAATTTAATGTTATATTTTTAAAGTATTTATTAAAATTTATGAAAATCTTATACCTTGCTATTATGTTAACACTAATAATTGTATGATCACGTGTTTTATGTTATCACATAATTATATCTCTAAGATTGTGCCCTGGAATTACAGAAATTATGTTATTTTCTAGATCATTGCCCTCCAGTCGATATTTTTTATAACCTGTTAGTGTTTGGTGTTTTTTCCTAAATTATTAATTTATTACATAATTTAAATGGTCGTAATTATTTATTGACATGTTGGGAATATTATCGGATATCTACTGGTTTTATCGAGTGATGTCTTTATATTGTTTGTTTTGAATGTGTTAATACAAATTAGGATTTACGATAAGAGACGCAAATCTCCTAATTCGAATGTAAATAGATAAAATGATATAATACAACTCGCACTAGAGGCAAGTGTGAAAAAGTGAATTTTAAGATACAATTACATAGTTTTATTAAACGCGTGTGCTATCGTGTGTGTTGTGTGTGATGCATGTGTGCTAGGTGTGTAATTATCTTTTAGCTTCTAGGAAGAAGAAATCATTTCGGTATCATCTACCAAATCAAAAGTATTATTTTTATTGTTACCTTATAAAATAAGCGATGTCCATTGTCTAACGATTGCATATGCAAAACTTGCACCAGCACAACATTCGACTGCATTGTTACAACTGATTACAACTGCATTCCCCAGGGGCGACGGGCATAACTGCAGATTGGCGTGTCCAATGCACCTTAGCAGTCATTGTGGTAGACAAAACGGTCGTTATAGATACAACAAAATGAGCTAGAATGTCTGACTTAGACTTAAGCTATTGAACACTTATCTGGATAAGACGCCGAGGACCGGGTCTAATTCAGTTTATAACACAATTTATAAACCGTTGTTTGGCTGCTTACATTTCTCATTATTGTTATTGCATGTTTTTATATTTTTGTTGTTATATGTATTTTATTTTTAACGTCTATTTATCGTACGAGGTTTTACTTTAAACTGCATTGGAATGCTTCTAGTGCAAGCGAAACTATTTGACACTTATTTATTCATAATGGACTTGTTTATACTAAATAAGCACAAACCTGTGTATCTTATATTGGCCTGTAAATCCCGTGATCCACCATTCGAGCGCAATGCGTATTGATGCATGTTATATACTTATTTTTGAAAAGTAGCCCTGACTATCTGCTTAGCGTAAATTTCAACAAGGAGGGACTGGATAAGTTTTTAGAGCAACCTTAAGTTTAAAGAATATTTATTTTCTCATTAAAAACCACACAGTCACTTACATGAGAAATTAATACACTAAGTGGGTACATACACATTTCATTCAATAGAAACCGAAGACAGAAATCGATACCTATACTTACACAATCATTCATACAAAAGCACAGATCGTGGATCTAATATTTTTTAAAGTTTCCTACTATAGTGTTCGCCTGCGGCAGGGTAAACCACACAAATAAGCAGTAACCTTCCTAACTTGAACGTGCTAGCTACTACTGGTACTATGTTTTGTATGGTATAGCTTTCAATCGGTTTATATTATTAATTTTATTAATTAACCCTTCAGCTATCGCAGTTTTCCCATGTTTTACTAGGCTGTAGACTCGGTACTGAGTCTTCGGGGAGTCGTTTGGGATGAAGGCACTGTAGCCAGTAAAATACCTGGTATAAGAAATCTGATGTCAAGGGTGACGAGACCCGTCTATCAGTTGTTGGTCTCAATCAATGACGCTCTGTCATGGTCAGGCGTATTACTTACCATCAGGTGAGCGTCCTGGCAGTCCTGTGCACTTTGTTACATAAATTTATTAAATGTCAAATTGATCACTCTTGTTACAATTTTGTATATGGCAAAATAAATAAATAAAAATAATGTCCATATAAACAAGCCAACTTTCACTAGCCAAGGAAAAATATCGGTTACACACAGGAGTCTACAACTGTCGTTTACAAAGAATACCAGAATAACGGGTTGGACATTACTATCTAAGTACAGCTCTGTGCTTATTAAGTTACGTTAGTACTCATTAAAAGCAAATCAAATAGCCGGTTGTTAAAAACATTGCGGCGAAATCCTGATTTTTGCGGTTAAACCTATTCCTACACAGTTTGACAAATTAAAAGTTGGAAGAAGGAGCACTAAATGAATACCTAAGACCTAAACTCGTTCACCCAGCGCCATCTAGCCCCAATAAAAGCAAGCAGCTTAAACTATGGATAGTAAACAAAGGGTTATCATCACATTTATATAATAAATAATAGAAAAGGAAGAATAAATTATAAATATCTGAATAAGGAAATATTGTGATAAATTGAAATAAATATATTTTGTTTTATGTGCTTTTATTACGAATGCGAAGGAAAATAACTTAGTTGGATTTAGAGATATTCGTAATTAACGATCTATTTAACTTTTACTGAGTTATTAATGCATACACATGCAGTAATAAAAAGCTTATAGAAAGCGTACACAAACGCGAAAAGCCTAAAGAACATCAATAAGACACAAGTCATTTCCAAATCTTTTCGAATGTTACGTGTCATATGTTCTTATTTGAATAAAATACCTACATATATATTTTGAACCAGCACCCTCCAGACCGGAAGGCAACAGCTCACACCAATGAGCCACATGACTTGCGAAAGGTCGCTGGTGGAGGCTGATGAGAAAAGCGGAGACCGGGATATCTGGCGCAAATGGGGAACCTATGTCCAGCAGTGGACTGCGATAGGTTGAATAGAACAGAGCCACCGATGCTCTTCCAATGAGTCACCCGCCGATCACAACAAGAAGATAGAGCTTTTAAAATGGCGCAGTAAATTTAATTTCACCGTACTAAAATTGATGAGGTCATCAGTCACTGGTATGAATACTGATAACGTATATAATTGCCTTCCATTCTTTTGCTTGGACGGCATTATACCAGACAATTATGATTGTTGGCGAAGCGGCCGCACCTGTGTTTTAAATCACGTGCGTACACATCGATTACTTTTGTACGGAAAATAGGTTCTTTATGGGCCCTTACTATGGATAATTTTAAACTTTAATATTACTTTAGTATTTATTTTATCAGTGATATTACTATGTAATTATTATTTAGAAGCGTAAATAGCTGACTATAGTTTAGTATGGATTCTCACACACGTGTGTTTTAAAGTGCTCAAATTCGATACCTACGTAGGTATCGAATTTTACCACTTTAAAATTCATTTGTCACTATTTATTTTGAAAGCGATCTACGCGTGATTATAGTCTAATGTTTTGATAATACTTACAAGCATTTTTCTGGTGAAGGAATATATTGTACAACAATAAGACAAATAGTTTAGTTCAGTCTCTTGTTTTGTGTTATTTTTATTTGATTACGCAATTGTAGTTCGTAAGGTCAATTCAAGAAAAATATAATTAAACAAATCAAAAATTTCGCTTGAAAGAAAGAAAGAAAAAATTTTTATTCAAATAAATCTGTTACAAATGCTTTTGAATTGCCAATTGTTATTATTATCATATTTTTTGTGACTCTACCACCGGTTCGAATAAGTAGGATCTTTGAGAAGAGCCGGCAAGAAACTCGAGTAGTTGAAGTTGTTGGATTTCTTTTCGAGTTACTCATAGTATTATATTATTAATTATTAAGCATGTTCCTTAGGCTATGGACGTCCTATTTTTATTTGTATAATAAGTAGGTTTGATAAGTTTAGGATACCAGCAAATGTTCAAACTCTAGCTTTATTCACTTGGCTGACGGTAATCTAGGCCAGACAGAACTATTGAAGCGTGTTACGATATTCAACAACATTCGTCCAGGGCCTTTCATACATCACTGCTGTGGAGAATTTGGGCTGTAACCCATCACGTGGTCCCAGTGCGGATTGGTGGGTGGGTATTACTACAACAATAACTACATTAATTATTAAAAAATAATTATCACTTCACTTCATTGTAGTGTTCATTCGCCGAACCCGTAGTACGGCTTCTGATAATTTGGCGCTTTCGCCCCAGGGCCGGATTCAAAATAACAATAATTTGCCAAATTTATTCAGATGGTCGAGCCTTTGTTTCGAAGTAATGAGAGGTTGTGCGGACCAAATTTAAAATGCCATTACGCGCGTAATGTACTCTGGAAATTTAAAACGTACAGTAGAGTATAGTAGTTTTACAAAAAAAATCTTATCGAATGAATACTAAAACCATTTTGACGACCCATCTGGTGAAATGGTTAAGACTGGTTTCTAAAACCCAGTTTTCTATGCATAATATTTATTTACAATAAAAAATAGAATATAAGAGCGTCGGTGGCTCAGTGGTGTGGACTGTCGCCTTCCTACCGGGAGGGCTGAGGTTCAAAACCCGACACGTACCAATGTATTTTCGAATTTTCGAAAAATATATGTACGTTATCCGACGCTCTTACGGTGAAGGAAAACATCGTGAGGAAACCTTCATGCACGCCTGCGAAGAGATTCGAAGGTTGTGTGTGAAGTCGTCCAATCCGCATTGGGCCCGCGTGGACGACTAAGGCCTAATCACCCTATACGGGTAGGCTCGTGCCCCTCGGTCGTTTAATGAGCTGATGATGATGAATAAGAAATAGTAGTAGTAATAAAGTATATACGTATGTTTATCCGTTATTTAGTATCCACATTTCAGGCGAATGCTTAGTTTGGGGCTAGATGGCGCTGTGTGAATGCCAGTGGATATTTATTATTATTATATAAATATATTTTAAAAGAATCCATGCTAATATTATAGATGTGAAAGTATCTCTGTCTGTCTGTCTGTCCGTCTGTCTGTCTGTCGGTCTGTCTATTTGTTACGCTTTCACGCCTAAACGGCTGAACGGATTTTATTGAAACTTGGTATGTTGATAGAATACCTTACTTAACCTAGAGTAACCTAGAATAGGTTTAAGGCTACTTTTTGTCCCGTTTTAACCCTGCACTTCCCTAAAATGGGGGTTGGAAGTTTGTATGGAACATTCCGCAATTTTGTAGTACGACGCTGAAATTTGGTATGCGGACTATTTGTAAGTTTGTTGTTTTTTCCCCTTCCCCTTCAAATAGGGGAGGAAGTATCATATCCGAGAAGGTAGAAAGCTAAAAATTGCTATGAGCGCTCTAAGTCGCATACAATAAATCTTTCATTTTTCTTTTTTCGGAAATCGGCCCCAAAAGCCTTAAAAGAGAGGGGAAAGGGGGGATATTATACCGGACTTTATTATATTATATATATATGTATAAATGTAAACCTTTAAGAGTTAGGGGGAGGGGATTCCTAACTATAGTGATATATATATATATATATAAAGTTTATTTTTCGGAAATGGACTAATAAACCTGAGGAGGGGGGGAAATGGACTAAATTGGCGTGAGGGGGGGGGCAAAGGATCCCCTCCCCCAGGATATATATATTTGGAAATGGACTCCAAAACCTAAACTTAAACTTGGGCGGGGGATTCCTATGTATAGTGATATATATGTATACATAATTTTTTTTACTAGTTTAAACATTTACAAGGTAGAAAGCTAAAAATAAGTATGATGGCTATTTGTCACGAACAATAACTCTTGCATATTGAAGTTTTTGCAAATCGGCCCTTAAAACCTTAAAAAGGGGTAATTTATATTTGACTTTTCCCAATATATTTGAAGCCTAAGGTTTATACCTGTTCATTGGTAGTTAGTGTGTCATTATTTAATACTTTACATTTTTTAATTGTTTGGCTTAATTGTACTTATACGAGTAAAGTGCTATGAGACCTATGTCCAGCAGTGGACTGCGATAGGTTGAAGAGAGAGAGAGAGAGAGAGTAAAGTGCTGTTGGTCTTTCAAATAAATACAGCAAAAGTTTTGTATCACGGATAGTGTTTATACATCTGGTGGTTTGTATTTGCACCAATTTTCACGGCACCGGCTAACACTTCATCATCAGCTAATTAAACGTCCCCACCGAGGGGCACGAGCCTACCCGTATAGGGTGATTAGGCCTTAGTCGTCTACGCAAGCCCAGTGCGGATTGGACGACTTCACACAACCTTCGAATCTTTTCACAGGCGTGTATGAAGGTTTCCTCACGATGTTTTCCTTCACCGTATGAGCGTCGGATAACGTACATATATTTTCGAAAATTCGAAAATACATTGGTACGTGTCGGGATTTGAACCTCAGCCCTCCCGGTAAGAAGGTGACAGTCCACACCACTGAGCCACCGACGCTCCACTAACCGGCTGACACTTGCTCGCAGTTTATTCATAGTTATCCAGATCGCCCAGGGAAGATCACCGCAAAGAGGCAGCTCTTCAGCCAAACGGGGGTGTCATCATCAGCATCAACCCATCGAGGGGACGTAAAATGAGCACGTGGTGGGCGCGAGCCTACCCGTCATCAACGCGGGCAAGTGCAGATTGGCGACTTCACGTACAATCTGTGAATTTCTTCGTAGGCGTGCGCAGATTTCCTCACGATGTTTTCCTTACCATAAGAGCGTCGGATAAACGTACATATAATTTCGAAAGTTAGAAATACATTGGTACGTGACGAGATTGGAACCTGCACCTTTCAGATTGGAAGACAACAGTCCACACCAATGAGCCACCCACGCTCTAAGAGTAAGCGTGTATTGTTCTAGAATTAAACCAATAATCAGATTGACCCTATTAAAATACACCGACCCACTGTACCTGGTTTGGCAACCAGTTTTAATTTACGTTTATCATGAACGTGCCCTAATAATTTGGCTGTTTACTCGATTATTACGTGATGGCGTCCAATTGGGGGGCGAATCGATTTAATGAAGTCGTAAATTACAGTTTTATAAGTTTTTACTGAAAGTATTCGAGTGGGTCGAAATTGGTAAACGATCGTTTATCGTTAATAATTCACGGGACAAAAGATTGTAACCGCAGTTTTCAAGTACCTATATGAATTCACTATACGTCAAGTTACTGTTTATTTCCTTTGCATTCATCGGACATTATCACTGATATATAAGTATGCTTAAAAGTTGTTTAGTACCCGTAAAATAAGCTGCTGGCTTAACTTGAGGCTAGATGGCGTACACACATATGGTTTGTTGCCCGGGCATTACAAACATTTGTGTGCATGAGCATGTCTGTTCGTAATGGTTTGAGTGTTTCTATGTATCCTATTCAACCTATTGCACTCTACTACTGGACATAGGTCTCCCCCATTTTGCGCCAGCTATCCCGGTCCTCCGCTTTTCTCATCCAGCCTCCATCAGCGACCTTTCGCAAGTCGTCGGTCCATCGGGCCGGAGGTCATCCTACGCTACGCTTGCCGAGACACCTTCTCCACACTAGAACTCGCCTGCTCCAACGGCCATGGGTTCTGCGATAGACGTGACCAGCACACTGCCACTTCAATTTGCTTATCCGGCGGGCGATGTCGGTAACTATAGTTCTCGCACGGATTAAATGTAAATATGTATTTATTTACAAATAACAAAGTATATAAGTATGTTTATCAGTTTTCATTCCCCTAACCACAAGCGGTCGTACGTAGCACGGGTGAAAAATCACAACAAACCATAGACGAATCAATTATCTACGCACGTGCTACGTTTAGGTGGTTAATATCGGGCTTAATAGCCTTGTGAATGTCAGGGAATATTTATTTATTTATTGAAAGTTTACTATGTCTTTTCGTCCTTTGATTTTTTAATATTTAGGTTTTGATTGGTAACACTATATTTTTTAGGAGAATTATTAGTATAGTATAATTATTCATTTTACTATACAATTGCAATTTCAACCATCAACATTAAAAGTAAAACACCGGAATACCAAATTTATAGTTGGATTGTATAGTATCGTAATATTAAGTTAATTATTGAAAAAAGATCCATTCAGTGTTTCGTAAGAACTTTGGATTCGGATCGGTCGATCTACAAAATGAGTTAATTTGATTGTACGTAAACTTGACTAACTTCAAAATCTTACAAAATTTGAAGAACGTAAATTTATTGTGTACTCAAGAATAAAAAAAATATCATGATAAATTTGTTACTTATTATAAACTGTCGTATAGGGAAGCGATTGGTCACGGCGAATTAAGCAGTGGCATACAAGAAAATCATTAGACAAAGCTTGAACGGTTCCTCTATCTACGGGTTCCGTAAGTTGTTCAGAGGTTAATATAATATCGATGTTTACGAAAACACCGAATACATTATCACTAGAAAATTCATTTTAACGATGTTCAGCTATTTTCACCGTCACTGTCACGAATAGTTGAAAAGGAGGAATGCACGTTTTTTCTTGTTATGTTGGTATGTTTAAGTCTCTCTTTAAGACACTAGAGGAGAAGAATTGTATGGATTGGGCTGTACACCAGTGGCTTGCTTTCCATATATGCAAAAAAGCATTGCGTACCCAGACCCGTAAAATCCCGGAAAATCGGCAAAATTTTAAATGATTCCCACTTATTTGCCCATTTTCCTCTACAAATTTGAAACCGTAGGCGATTTATTGTTTTTGCGATTAGTGTCACTTACTTTGCATACCCTATTCATAATCTGAGTACACGTCACTGGCTGTATTATATGACCGATGTAAACCATCGTCTCTCCTATACCCCGAAATTCTCACTGTCCTTAATTTGGGTACTAAACCGTGAAGACCTCGCGACTCCAGCCATTATTATATGGTTTTATTATGGGATGCAACCGGTATAAGATGTTCAAAAGCTGTGTTCTTTACGACATTGTTACATAATTGCAATTTATGCTCGGCCTAATGGGGAATATCGGTGTGGAGGCTATAATTATTAATATTTAGTGACCACTTACACAGATAAAATAATCGTAAACTATTTAATTCTAACTGAGGATGTAGAAACAGTTATAAATTAGCGGATGGGAAAGTAGTTTGGGCATGCGAGTTGAAATCTCGATTTTAAATGTCGAATTAGGTAATTTAATCGTAATTCATAAATGAATGAAAGTAGATTCGTTTATTGTAATTAATGGATGTATTACATGATTTCGAATCTATAATTGCTAAATGGTTTCAGCTCAATTGCGCTTCGTAGAAAGTTTGCAACGTGATTATTATAATTATTTCTTAAGAGTCGTGTAAGAGATAAATCTACAGTTTATAACTTAATACCTCTTATGATTTTCTGACTACAATGTTTATATTTGCTGCAGATAACATTTTCAGCTTCAGTATTAATAAAATTCATTATGTGCATAAAACATGGTATAAAAGTTATTAAAAATAACAAACCAGAACATTCATGTTTTGTTAAGTCATCATAACATGCAGAATAATACAAATCATGTATAATATTTTTTTAAAAGCTCTTTATTAATTATTTTGAAGTCGTAAGAAATTTTGTCATAAAATTATAAAACAGCCATAGACCAACGACTTTTAGTGTATTTCGCAAGCCTGTTGGGTTATGAGGGTACCTATCACATGCTATATTAAATAGCTGCAAATGTTTACGAACATGTTCACAAATTGCATTAATATAACAAGCCTCAGAAGATCCCCGAGTGGGAATCGAATCTTACTCCAGCGTTGGGTGGGGCTAGTAACCTTAATGCAAACGCGCAGACCGTTTACTTGATTGTAGATATCGATACCCATGGATACTCCTATCTGCGTAGTGCCAACCTTTTAAAAGGAAGAGAAATAGAATAGGTGGAAGAAATGGAAATAGCTAGTGGGAAGGGGAATTCGAGCATTCGGTAAACTACTGCAGCGTTTGTTGAGGCTTGTACCTGATTGGCCACTGGGTTCTGTTTTATATTTATTTGTAAGTGTTTCTTGTTTTTTTTTATTACTTGTGGTCCTTGTGGCCAATAAATGTTTTTCCAAATAGGAAACACCATTCCTATTTGGATACAAACCAATTATCCAAAACATTTTTTACATGAGGTGGTACAATCGATACTGAGGCTGCAGTGCCAGATATCGTCCCGTGAAACAGGAGTGTTATGCATTTTTGTGTTTTAGAATGAGGGCACTATTGTTAGTAATATTACCGGGTATAAGAGACCTAACATCTGCTGTGTCTGGTGTCGGGGGCAGTGCGGTATTGACGGAGATGAATAACTTTATATTAGTTGTTGGTCTCCTTTAATGATGTCATGGTCGGGCGTATCACTTACCTTCGTCTTGACCGTCCTGTACACATTAACTTAAAAAAACATCTTCTGTTTTCAAACATCAAATTGGTCCTGTCGTTTCAGAGATTACCCGAAACAAAGAGACAGACAGACAAAATATAGAAAAAATATGTTTGATGTGTGTCCAGTAGACATCAAAACATCCGTTTTTTACTAAATGCATATGGAACATATTTATTTGCATTTAGTTAAGAACGGTTATTTTAATATTATAAAAAAACACCCAAATTTTATATATATGTATAGAGTATAGATTAGTAATGCTTAAAACATCCTAAGGAATTTTCTTAAATTAAAAAGCATAAATTCAAAACCACCGATCCTGGCACCAATAAAAGTTAAATGCAGTGTGGAATCATCTCGTAATGCGTTCACAATGCGTACGCTCAAATTGCGATACGAGAGAAGCCGCGGGCGCGCGCCACTCTTTATAATTTGATCACATTTGTAGCTCGGACAATGCAGGCAGAGAGGCAGAGGCGGTAGGCGACAGATGGACAGGGAACTCTGTGGAGTTGGTGTGCTTACACATTTTTTCTTCTCAACGATTGTAAAATATCTATTTTATTAATGGTCAGAGGAGCTACCGTCATCTCATAAAACATTTTTTGCTATAATGATTCATCAGTAATTTTGTAGACAAATAATGGCAGTATATATGTATACATTGTTACAGTATTTTGAAATCTATGTATCCTTTGAGTTAATTTTAATTCAAATAGTTCTGAAACGTAATCGTAATTCTCAATTTTATGTGATTATTGAATTGCAATTATATGAAAAGTCAAACCATCATAGCAATTATATTTACTTTACAACACAAATTAACAGTAACATCTCTACCGGTCATAATTATATACGTCTCTTTCACTCGGCACAACTGCATTTGAAAATTACAAGTAATCTCATCAATATATGTGCCATTAAAATATGAATTGTGTTATATTGCTTCAAGAACCCTATTAAATGTAGGGATCCAAAAATGCTTAAGACTCATTTGAGTGTTACCCTCCACGGAAATCTTTAGTAAAAGGCGAAAGATTTATGCGTATTGATATGCATATTATATGAGTTGTGTGAGTATTATGTGAGAGTGAGATATTGATATGAGTTCTGTTCATGGGATTAAAAATAAATTTGAAAACAGGACTCAACGAGTTGAACTAAAAAATGATTACGGGGAAGTAAGTAAAGGGGTTCCGCTTGGATCAATTTTGGTTACAGAGACAATTTCATACCATAAAACATTGTGAATATCACATTTATGTGGATGACATTAAAATATATGAAATATGTATGTAAAATATTTACGAAGCCGAGGAGTTAATGAAGTATGTTCATTGAGATGTCAAAACAAAAATTAATATGCATGCCTTCTCCATAGACGTCCTTGTCCTCAAGCAGTGTCGACTCCTTCAGTGGATGAGCCCGGGGCCACAATGGCCGCTACTTTTTCTCCAACATAATAAACATTTGTATGCGGCGCGCGCGCACACCGAGCCCCAGGCGACGCCAGCGACTGCTTTTTATTTCCGCTTAGTTTTCGGTTTTGTCTAGTTTTTCGTTTGCTAACGTCACCAATTAGTCAACTAATATATCACCGTGATCGTGCCTTATTTTCAGATTAATAAGATCAAAGAATAAAAAGGGATCGATAGTTTTCAAACATCACCTTTTTTCTTTATCATAATCTTAAGACAGGGATTGATAGCATAATGCATCTGGCAAGATAAGCATTTTGATTTATTTCTTGTTTTAGGTATGCTATTATTAGTTACTAATAAACTAATATCACGACTAACTAAAAATTTAACAAAGATTGTACGTGTATTCCCGGTCTACTCTCCCAGAACATAAGCGATTCAATCTTTACATAGAATCGATTCCACGAAGACACGAGGGAGATTGAGTGGCAGTATCATGACAAAGGAGACTGTAAGATAGTTTGCATTCATCTCAATTACTCTTATACCGCTTAACCAGAGATGCTGTTTGGCATTGGTTCGGGTTGTGGTTTGACAGGTAGTTATGTGACTAGATAGAGTGAATCAACATCTTTACCGTCAGATGTTAGCCAACTGCATTAAGAACTCTTTTTCAAAATACCACCAGAATTGGTTGCCAGATTGCAAACTTTTATTCATAAAAAAATATCACAATCACAATAATTATCGCAGACAAACATACATACATACATACTTACATACATACATACATACTAACAGGTCAAACTGAGAACCTCCTTTTTTAAAGTCGGTTAATAAATGACTTCTACCAGGAGCTCTATCACAAATGTCATAATTATGAGGTTCCAAACCGTTACCGGAAGAGTTGATCTAATTCTGATTCACTCTTCGGCAAGTGGCCATCATTAGTTGTTGAATACTGGAACTCCTTTCTTTGCATTAAATTATGAAGCGAACAAGACGATTACTTTGCTCACCTGAGAGTTAGTGTCACGCCTGCCAATGACAAATCCAGTATTGATGATACCTATAACAATTAATAGTCAGTCGCGCCCGTCACTCGCAACGACAAATGTAAGGTATCTTATACTCAGAAATTTCACTAATTATAGCATCTCTTCCCGAAACGCTGAAATGAATTAACACTCTTATTTCACAGAAAAACGGCACTGTGGTAGATACCTACCTAGACAACTCAGTTTTGACTGTACTACCAAGTATCATCATCATCAGCTCATTAAACGTCCCCACCGAGGGGCACGAGCCTACGCGTATAGGGTGTAAAGGCCTTAGTCTTCCACGCAGGCCCAGTCAGACTTCACGCACGACCTTTGAATCTCTTCGCAGGCGTGCGCAGGTTTTCTCACGATGTTTTTCTTCAACGTAAGAGCGTCGGGTAAACGTACATAAAATTTCGAAAATTTAAAATTATATTGGTATGTGGCGGGATTTGTACCTGTGCCTCCCGGTAGAAAGGCAACAGTCCACACCTTTGAGCCAACGACGCTCTGTACCCACTAAGTATACCTAATCCTGAATAACCTGATCGGAAGTTCAATAAAATATCTTCAAAAAATGTGATAGCAAGTTAAATCTTACCTTATCACACCGATCCGTTACAAATAACGGCTCAAAAATATCACAGGTGTTTTTAATCAAATTTTAATCATCGAACAAAGTTTGTAAAATACACTAAAAGGTGGTACCAACACAATCATAACAATATTCAACACGTTTTAAATTAACAAAAACGACACCACAATAACTACTTTACTAAAAGCTGTCGAAATTAAAATTAACCTATCGTTACAAATTACTGGTTATTCCCATAAAATTTGACAAATATATCGTAAACAAAGTAATTACTATATTAATCAAAGTAGCTCTCACATTATAGCTAATCAATGAGAAGGCCTACTGTCTACATGGTCAGCTATTTCAATTAACATCATTGTAAAAAGCTACCAGAACGAATGCTTTATTGGCACGACTTCGAGATGAAAGCTACTAGGTAGTTTAACTAATAGGAGGATTCTGTTTGGCTTGAATTTCGGAAACTAACGTTAAGTCCTTAATTTCAGCAAGTGACGTCATCTTTTTCAACGGTTCCGCAAGGCTGGATAAATATGGAAGTCTGAAGACTGTGACTGTAAGCAGATGTGTCATAAAAGTACTAACATACGCAATTTAGAAATAGAAATCGACTGCAGGATTAGATCTATAGTTAGAAGTCGCTGAGAAATATAATTATGGTGCGAGTAATTGGAGATATGAGTACGTACGTATTTTCCCGTTTACACTGTCTTCCTCAAGTATGGTAATAGGCGGATTTTAAAAAATTACGACTATATCACATAAAATCATTTGAAATAGTTACCTATATAAGAGTCTGATGTAAAATCAACATACAACGAGCCCATACTATCCCACTGCTAAACATAGGTCTTTCCATACAATATTGCTATTGGGGACATTGTTTTGTATTCCTAACATAGGGGGTTCACTGTGGATTGGTGGATTATATCCACTTAAATTGTAAAGTTTCACTCAAATCCATTTATTAAGATTTTGCGTAAACAGACACATATAGAGACACACACATAAAGATCGTAGGTGGCTCAATGGTGAGGACTGTTAACCTCCTACTAGGAGGGCTGTGGTTCAAAGCCCGCCACGTAACAATATGTTTTCGATTTTTGGAAATTGTTTGTACTTACGTATTCGACGCTCTTACGGTGAAGGAAAACATCGTGAGGTACCTTGTGCACGCCTGCAAAGAGATTCAAAGGTTGTGTCCGTGAAGTCGTCCAATTCATACTGGACCCGCGTGGACGATTAGTCGTCGGGCCTAAAACACCCTTACGGGTAGGCTCGTGCCCCTCGGTGGGGACGTTTAATAAGCTGATAATGAATGAGAATGAATGAGACACACATAACCTCACAACAAATCGCATTTGATAGTAAGTTATTTATAGCTTAAGAGTCGCTCTTATGGACAATGCGCTTTACTGTCATATCTTCCATAAGAAGCCGTGTAATAAATTTGGCCATAGTGCTGCTAGTATGACATGGGAAATTACAGTGGAATTCAGAAGCAGTTACTCATTAATATTCAGATTGATATATGTACATTAGTTAACTGTCCATACGCATATTAAATACACAAGATTCATATAGTTATATAGAATGCTTTCCTGCGATTACTTTAACGCTAAAATATAGACAAATGAGGGTTTCGTAAAGGTAAAAAAAAACTTAATACAATGGAAAGTTAATAGTGACATTTGTTTGTCTGTACACAATGGAGCAATCAGAACTTTGGGGTATCATTATGGGGTAACATCAGTAAAATTCAATTATTTACTAGATGGTAGACTCGATACAGAGTCGTCTACCACTGATATCGTCCCATGAAACAGGAGTGTTATGCACTTTTTTGTTTCGGGATGAGGACAATGTAGCTAGTGAAATTGCCGGGTATAAGATACCTAACATCTGTTGTCTCGGGTCACGGGTGCAGTGCGGCATTGATGAGGCTAATAACTGCTTATCTCCTTCAATGCCACTGTTATGGTCAGGCGTATCACTTACCATAACTTTTCATTTGTACATGAATGGAAAATGTTTAATGTCGTTAGCATAGCGGCTAGCGCCTTCAGTTGACTAGCGCATTAGTTATGAATTGGTCGGATGCGTGAAAATCTCTCGAGTGCTTCAGTGCTTACCGTGCTTCGTTTGGCACGTTAATCCATTGGACCCGGCTACTATCTTACAAGTGTATGATCCAATCAATCCCTTGGGCCCTAGTGGTGGGTAAGTAGTCATCATTATCAGCTCACCAGTGCGGATTAGCCGACTACACGCACAACCTTTGAATCTGTTTGCAGGCGTGCGCGGGTTTTCTCACGATGTTTTCCTTCACCGTTATCATCATCAGTGCATTACACGATCCCACCGAGGGGCACGAGCCTACACGTAAAGGGTGTATGGGCCTTAGTCGTCTACGCGGGTCAAGGGCGGATTGGTCGATTTCACGCACAATCAAAGCTTGTCTCAAAAGAATCTCTTCGCAGGCGTGCGCAGGTTTCCTCACGATATTTTCCTCCAACGTCATTATTATCAACATCATTATCAGTATCATCAGAACTGATCGGTCATCCATCCAGTAATTGCCAGTACCAGTTACCAAACAAGTGCAATTGTTAGTTAATCTGCACGTCTATGAAATGGACTCGATATCCGCTACTCTATTGAACCTTCTAAAAAGAATACAAGATTAATTTGATTGTAAGATGATAATAATGTTGTGTGTATATCTTTATCTTTTTAATTATTATTCAATAATTGTCTATGAACTGGTTGTTTTTAATAAATATATATGATGTCTTACTAAATGTGGGAACATGCCTTCGAACGCATCTAATAGAAAAATAAGACGCAACGTCCACTGGTATTGGTCCAATATTAATGCCGTTTTTGAGATTTTTATTTTTCTTCTGTGTTTCGGGATGAGGGCACTGTAGCTAGTGCAATTACCGGATTAAAGATACCTAACATCGGCCATCTCGGGTGACGGGAGCAGGGCAGTGTTGGTTGAAAATTAATACTACCTATTGTTAGTACTTTCCTTCAAAATTTCACCTGTCATGGTCAGTCGTACCAGGTACATACACTGATAGTCCTATCCACTTAATGACATTAAAAAATACCAGCCCACTGTCACTTGAACTTCGTCATGTAACAAGGTAGTTCAGTAACTTATTTTTTTTTATTAAACATCCGCAATCCATATCATATATATGGTGAGTGCCATAATGACAAGACATTCACCGTACGCTCGCGCCCAGTAAGTAGTACCAAATCAACATTATAGAGAGCGCAGACGTCGAAAATGGGGCCGGAAAGGCTGGCTTAATTAATGAAAGACTGTCTTCTTACGGCAAAGATTATTTCTGAATGATTATTTACCCTTTGACCGCCAATGACGCCTTAAGGCTCGCCCGGCGTTCAATGGGTTAAATATATCTGGCTAGAGTAACAACATCTTAGTATACCATCATCATCATCATCAGCTCATTAAGCGTCCTCACCGAGGGGCACGAGCCTACCCGTATAGGGTGATCAGGCCTTAGTCGTCCAAGCGGGCCCAGTGCGACTTCATGCACATCCTTTGAATCTCTTCGCAGGCGTGCGCAGATTTCTTCACGATGTTAGAACGTCGGATAACGTACATATGTTTTTTGAAAATTCGAAAACACATTGGTACGTGGCGGGATTTGAACCTCGGCCTTCCGGTAGGAGGGTGACAGTCCACACCGTTGAGCCACGGACACTCTCAGTAAACGTCGCTCTTTATTTCCATAACAGGCGTTCTGACAATGACGTATTGTAGTTGGAGCCAAAGGTTCGGTTTGTTTAACATTTCAAAATTTGTTTACTATATAATTATCATAGAGCCATCACTGCGAAAATTCACCTTTTTATGAATTAACTATGCCGACCTTTATTAAAACTTAAATGACACCAAGTTTTTTTACCAATGAGTACGATTGTAAAAAAGCAGTCTTAAAACAGCTCTACAAGCAATAGATATTCTCATGTGAGGGTCACAGGGCGGTATTGACGAAGAATAACCGTTTACCACCAACTGTCCGTCCAATCACTTTATAGAATTAAAAAATACAGTAAGTAAATATTAATAAAAGATAACTAATTTGAAAACCGTGTGGTCTAATTTGAGTGGACTTTTACGCCAAGGTTTCGAGTTCGATTCCCGGGCAGTACAAACATTTGTGTACATGAAGATGTCTGTTTGTATTGGTCTGAGTGTTTACTATGTAAAAATGTATGTATTTACAAAAACATATATATGTATCTGTTGTTTAGCACCCACATTACTGGCTTAATGCTTAGTTAAGGACTAGATGACGCTGTGTGAATGTAAGTGGATACTTAGGCCCGTATTCAAGAACGAGACTTAAGCATTGATCTTCACTTTGAGTGAGAAGGGGATAGCACTCTATACAATAAAAAGCACCATCCCTTTATAACTAAATTTAAGTAAAGTCCAACGTTGAGTCCTATTCTAGAATAAGGGCCATAGTATTAGTCTAGAAATAAATCATATATATTTTGATCACCATAAAAGGATCAAAGCAATCGTCATCAAAGAGGCCTAAACAAAAACCACTTATCCGGTAGCCATATTTACATACATACACACAATAAATCACTCGGTCCACTTTCCTAAATTGATATTGTAATCCGTGTCGTGTTGCTCCTGTTCCGACGGTAAATGAAGACGTCGCGCCGATGTTGCTTCGTTAAATTGCTATCTTTTAACCCTGTTCTAGAATGGAGTCGATGGTGTGTTATTTTTTTTTATAAAAGACTAGTTCCTCCACGCGGTATTACCCCCGTTCTAAGATATTCTCCCGCAGTAAAACATTACCTTAAATCACGCGACGCGCGGTAAAACATTGACTTATTTTTCCAAAACGTCGTCTATGTAAGTATTTACGAGTACCACAGTGTTAGATATCAACTAGTGAAATAGAACTTTCTGAGTTAAAGGGAGTTAACATCTAACGTCTTGAGTATCGGACGCAGGGCGGTGTCGACGGTAAACAATAACTATGAACATTTATTACGATCTTTTAACATAGGCTTAGCGCTTCTGAGTATTCTGGTCGTCCCGTTTAAAGAACGTCAACATTTATGATCTTTGGTCCTATACATTTCGGCCTTATTACAAAAAAGTGATTTAGAACTGGTTTAAACCTGGACTAACTGATCTTGTATTGTTACGGTATTAAAGTTAATACCAGGCTTAAAATGTGATCTTATTACAAAACGTAGACCAATCATTGACTAAGTAACCAAAGATAGTCCCTGTTCTAAGTTTTCGTTCATTCTTTTATAATGACTTCGTCAGTACGACATTCCGTTTCTCTTAACGTTGCAATCAACTTTGTACTTTTGAGGCTATAAATAATATTTAAAATAATACAACAAATTTTAAAGCAATATTTCTTCTTTTAAGTTCCAATCCGTCAACCAAGTTATAGTTTTGTTTAAAATAATGATATTTTTATTAATTCCTATGACACGGAGCGTAGTTAGCGCGTAATTTGAAAAGTAATTGACTGTCAAGAAAAAGCTCTATTGTTCCTATAAAATACCATACAAATAAATAAAGGAATTATTGTTATATTGTGTTACATTGTGTCACAAAAAAATTACATAATTGTATTAAAAACTGAAGAGTGGAAGAATATATCAATCAAGTAAGTTTTATATATACTTATTGCTTTTACCTATCAGGTAGTGAAACATATGATTTCTTTATAATTTAAATGCAATTGAAGTTCAATATATTTCACAATAGTAAATGTACATTGACTCAAGTCTTGATTTTTTTACATAATGTAGTAAACTCGAATTGGATCTTGTATTAAATATTAAAGTATAGAATTCAAACATATTATATTAGATAATATAACGATTTAAACATGTAATAAACGTAAATTATCTTTAATTGTAGATTCCACTTATCATGGTGGCTAAAGCAAAACATATGTTTGTAGACTGGCCATTATGAAGGAACTAAGGAATACATTTGTTAAATGAGTTAATTCCAGTATCAACTGGATATAAAAAGCAAGGTGAATAGTCAAATAAAATGAAAGTAAAAACTTGGGATGAAATATTATATTTTATGTAACACAAATATAGTAGGGGTATAGAGACCCAAAATTAAAATGATAATAACAATACAATTGTTTATATGTATATAGAAATTATCTAATAACTTTGACAAGCATTCTTAAAAAATCATACTTTCTTGCCCCATACCAACTTTACATACTTATATCACTATTGTTTTTAAAATCACATTTTTTTTTCAGTAATGAGTTCAAGAAAAGGCAGCTTGAAATGGTGGAAGTGGAGTGGAACTGATGTTAAATGTTAAAATTGATTTAATTTTAATTAGAAATAGTATTGTTATAAATGTTATAATGTGACAAAAAAGATTATTAAATAAAATGTTGGAATAAAAATGTTTTGTTATTTATAAATATTGATGTATCAGCAAGAGAAAAAATAAACAAGTCTCATGTAATATCCTTTTCTTTTATTAAATATCAGACTACCATCAGCATACATTTTCATCTCCGATATGAGCACAGTTAACTGCACCATTTACATTTTTAAAAATACAATACCGTTGTATTTTCTTGTTTTTTTTTTCAGTTCCTTTCTGTCCATTTAAAGTGACACTTTTTTGCCACTATTTCCATATCTTACTGATCAGTTGTACTATAAAAGCACGCCATGTACTTATATCGGCTGCATCATCATGAATGTAATGAAAATTAAGCAAATATTTAAATTTCTAGATAAACTGTATATACTGTGTATTCAATTACTTTATGGCGAGCCCATTTGGGTATCAAAGGCCATTCATGGGAGTCTTTGGTGAAATGGTCATGTAAAACATCAACAATTGTTTTGGCAAAACGTTTCGTAATTCTTTAATATGGCGCTGCACGTAATTCAAATTCAATACGCCGAGAGGTCTCTTATATACCTTAATCTTAAAAACCATTAAATCGACATAATTGATGATCGTAAACTAAATACAATGTTACAAAAAATCTAAGTATAACCTCAAAACAAAGTTAGTCCACTGTTAAACTAGGTGTCACACGGGTTTAAATTTAGCACCACAGATAGTCCGAACCTAAGCGTTAAACCTCATTTTGTAATAAGGATTTTTTTAGTCCATGGCTTAAACCAAGTTTAATCCCAGTACTACATTTAGTCCACGTTTTGGAATAAGGCGGTTTAGGTCTGCTAAGAAGTAAACGAAACTCTGGTGACAAGGCAAAGCACAATGGCTAGGTGGGTAACCCAACCCATTCTTAAAAATGTGTGCTACTTACTCCTATTACTCCTTCAGTACCTCAAAAATGGGATCACAGAATGCCGATTCATGGCTCTTTTATACTTGAAAGAAACTTCAATATTATCCTTCCTACATTCGCCTCCACAGATGTCTGTGTGCTACTTATCGCGTACACCGATACAAAATGGAGAATCACGATGAACCGCCACTGACTTATGTCCGGGCCGCTCGGTGATATGTTCATCTCAACAATAAATACCAGGGGCCAATTAAACGGGGCGAAACAGCGTTATGATGGCTTAGTCGCGTTTACATGGGGCGACTTGTTGGATGACGTCTCGTGTAAATAATAAGAATCCTGCTTAACGTGCGACTCAGTATACTTAACTTGTGAAATATT
>PQWD01000436.1:6412-26505 GCA_019425675.1 Leucinodes orbonalis
AAATTTTTTTATCACATAAATATTAAAACCAATTTAAATACCCATGCAAATTTTAATAATGTACATACACTGAGGAAAAAGATATTAAGTCTTACTTAAAGTGGTGATTTTCTTATACACCCCTATGGCTGTTTCAAAATATCTAAAGATTCCCATTTTGCAGTCAAAAACTATAAAATAAAATTACTTTTTATTTTGCTTTTTTGGGTGTTGTGTTTCAGCTTCATGAATGTTAAGTCAGAGTATACTGGAATTTCATTGCCTGTAATCATCATTGTCTCAGCTCATTATACGTCCCCACTGAGGGGTACAACCCTACCCGTAAAGAGTGTGTTGCCTGTCATACTGCTTTATAACTCTGTGTTTATCTAATCCAAGGATTGGTATATCTGGTACAGAATTGGGAGATAGCAGACTGCAATAGGTCGAATAGAGACTGGATAACATTTTAATGGTGCAAAAAGACACCCTTTTTTGAAAACACATGCTTTATTTATAAGCACCAGTTAACATGATCATGTGAGCTCTCAACTTATTGCTTTGCTTATTTATTAAAAAGAAGAAGAAATTACATATTACAATAAAAGAAAACACATCTATACAAATTAACCCTTTGACATGACAACCACCCAATGACATATAAAGTCTTCAGATAATCTAGATTTTCTATTGTGTCTGGATTCTGGTGTTGAAAGGGTTAATGGAATTATGTTCATTTTGAATATCAGAATATAGCTTGTCTGTCATACTTAATTGTATTTTGTTATAATTCAGCGAACACTCCATTTTACATTACAGTTTTTTTTAAATATTGTTCTGGCAATTCTCTGCACTGGCTGGACTGATTTTGATAAACTTTCATAGGCAGAGGTTACTTTTATTTTCACATAGACAAATTTGTAGTCCCAGTTTAACAATGGAATACAAAATTATTCTGTTTATTTATTCTATATATATAGCGATATATACTTACTAGTAAGTAAGTAAGTAAATATTTATTCAGTGAAACAATACAATAAACAAAATACAGTAAATCACAAAAGAAACATAAAAAACCTTTCATTCTTTACTTAAAAATAATAGTATCACTGAAAGGCACTACTCAGCATATGTGAGGCAACACAAGGCGCCTCGACCACTGGTCTTCCGTAGGTGCCTCGAGAGGGAGAGCACTACTGCACACAACGTATTAACTAAATAAACAGTACTTACAGTTAACAATAATGTCATAACTTGGTAACATACGTCGGAACTTAAGTGAGCGATGAATAAAGTAATAAAATAAAATAAAGTGAGCGTCATAATATAAATACATACACCTGTACACCACATATACATACATACATATATATATACATATACACATACCATACACACACGATACATATATAACAATACATAAATAATGGACGATGAGGGGGAAACACAGTCATAAATATGCAACTAATTACTTTTTTGTAAATTAAAATATATTTTTTATAATTAACATCGAAGGAGTTTAATGAAGGACACCCTTGTAAGGGCGGTGGGATATTATTCAGCATTTCGTGGCAGAATACGAAACTGCCAGGAACGCTGCAGTGCTGTGTGTTGGCATACAAGACGTGTGGCAATCCTAGCTCTTTCGAAAAAGTGAGTTTGCCTGAACAGATAAGGAGGCGTTTTCGTTCGAAGACTATGTTAACAAAAGCACAGCAAATGAAGAGCCGCGGACTCCATATTCCAAAGATCTTTATTGAGAAACGGAGTTATGTGAGAACGCGTGGTATGTTGAACGCAAAATCGAGCGCCAAGAATTTGAGGCGTAGAATGATCTTTTGGTGTAACCGTATAGACATTCACCATAACCGTATCCGCGTAATTGAGTTTTACAATATTAAAGATTCACACAGTTGTATTCTAACATTAACGTCTTAAGAGTTCTAATTTTGTACAATATTTTGAGTCTAAAAAAACAATTTCTGACAGTCTCTACAACGTGGTTGTGAACTTAATTTGTTGTCCATAAGGCTCCTAGATACGGGCTTCAGTCACCTGCTCAACAATATATTTGCAATTTTAAGATTAGGTTTGAATGAATAATTTTCTGTATCTGGCTATCAGTCCCACTATAAGAAATTGGACTTATTTGGGTTAAGGACTAAACAGTTCTTATTTGCCCATGCATTTATACACCCTAGGTCCTCATTAATTAGTTTACGGATTAGGAGTGTCATTGCTTAAACGAGAAATATAATTGTAAATCGTCGCATATATATGAAAGTTGGAATATTTATGCAATTCGTTAGATCTGCTGTGTACAAATGAAAAGAATCGGGCCTAAAATTGATCCTTGGGACACCACGCTTAAGGGGAACAACTTCAGAAGATGACGTTGTGCATTATCCTGAGAAACTTCACGGTTGAGAAGGCCATCGAGGCCATCGAGTTACTACAATGAAACTTACCTAATACACAGTCATAGGACTGACTCTGAATAGATAAGCCATTAATTTTTGTGTATTTAACATAATGTTACATCATGTTGATGTTAGTGTTTAAACATCACCCATATACATACTTTATTTGACAAAGTTTGTATTTTACAATATATTATAAATGTGAATTTGTCAGTTTGTCCGTGTTTAACGGCAAAATGGAGTAGCAAATTATTCCCCACTTTCCTAAAATAGAGGGTGGAAGTTTGTGTGGAGCATACGGCAATTTTCAAGGTAGAAACCTAAAAATTGGTTTGCGTATTATTTTATCGTCACAAACAAAGGAAAATAATTTTTTAAAGTTTATCTCATATATGTACGTTTATCCGACGCTCTTTCGGTGAAGGCAAACTCATGAGGAAACCTGCGCACGCCTGCGAAGAGATTCAAAGTTGTGCGTGAAGTCTGCCAATCCCCACTGGGCCTGCGTGGACGACTAAGACCCTAATCATCCTATAAGGGTCCCTCGTTGGGGACGTTTAATGAGCTGATGATGATGATGAATAAACGAAAAAAATAATGGTTTAGTGATTTAACAATTTATTTCTTTGATACAAACATCACAATAGCTATAGACATGCTGTTCAGAAAGGTTTGTCCCTGCAATGGAGATAGCACATAATAGTTAACCAGTAACTTCACTGCCTGTCACATCCTGAAGTCCAGATCTAGTTGAAATAGCTGTCCAAACTGTAAAATAGCTGTCCTCTTCACCATATCGCAATACTGAACATAGGTTTCCTGTTTTTTGACAGTCATCCCGGTCCTCCGCTTTTTTCATCAGCCTCCACTTTTCGCAAGTCGTCGGTCCATCGGGCCGCAGGGGATCCTACGCTACGCTTGCCAAGACGCGGTCTCCGTCAGAAGTCGCCTGCTACAACGACCATCGGTTCTGCGATATACATTAAACCCATTGAACCCCGGGAATCCAGACACAATAGAAAATCCATTGTGTCTGACGCTTTAAGGCGTCATCGGCGGTCAAAGGGTTAAGCACATTTTAGTTCAACTTTTTTATCTGTTCTTCATTTCTTACGTAAGAAACTAGCAGGGTGCCCAAATTAGTTTTAGTTTATGTAAATGAATGCCTTAGTTTAATTAATGAGTCTTACTCTAAAACCACTTAAAACGGGAAAACAGGCGCCGACGAATGACGTCTGTTACTAATGTGTTTAACATAAATAAACTCATTAATTAACTACCTACAAGTCTTGCATTCTATTTATATAATAACAAATTTATAATTTTGACCGTTGGAGCAGACAAGTTCTGGAGTGGAGACTGCGTCCCAGCAAGCGCAGCATAGGCAGCCTTCCGTCAGTGACGTGCACAAATATTATGACTAGGGTAAACAAAGTGAGTGACCCTAATCGCAAAAACAATAAATAATTATTTTTTTTGTCAAATTGAGTATTGTTGTTGACAGTAAAGTTGCCTATGGTTTCAAGCTCTTTCAAGTCCGTACAGGAAAGTGGGCGAATAAGTTGGAATAATTTTATATGTTGGCGATTTTCCGAGTATTTTGTTGTTCCGTTGAGCAAGTTGATACAGCGGCAATATTTGGACCTTCCGTGTATTCTGACATCTTGTCTGCCATGGCTGCTAAGGTATCCAGCGATGATTCCGTGTTGACTGATAGCACGACACGAACTTGCGTTGGTAGGTGATTCAGCCATTCAATTTTAAGACCCTCTTCGGTAATCATTCCGCTTGCGAGTTCGCGCATCTTCCTCAATAGTTGAGTGGGCTTCTGGTCTCCGAGTTCAAGACCGCTGATTAGTTTTTGGAAGTTCTTGACATCTGATTTGTCGTAGACGGTGAGGAGTCGATTCTTCACAGCGAGGTATTTGTCAGAAGCGGGCGGATTGTATAAAATATCTGTTAGCTGTTGCAGGTCTGTCGTCTGTAGTTGTTGAAGGAGGTACCGGAATTTCTGGTCGTCTGATGTCTTCAAGGGATCGATTACGGCTTCAAATTGTATGAACCAGGCTCTGGGAATTTCTCGCCAAAATGGTAGGAGCCTCGACTGCACGGAGACGGCGTGGACATCGCAGTTTGCCTCTTCTTGTGTCTTCACGGTTTGTTCGTCAGGCATTGTAGAAGCAGGTAGGTTCGTCGGTGGTCACCAATGTTGGGGGTGTTCGTGCTCGGGTAAAATGAGAGGCTCGATGTCCGATTGCTGAATATTGAATATTATTTATTTTGAAACTTACTACTATATATACAATTTTAATAATCATTCTTACTGGCTAAATAAGTCCTACCAATCACACGATCTACATTATAACCAATCCTATGAATATAACTTCATTAGGATTGGCTAAGTATTTTCAAACATTATTTATCCAATAGAGATGCGTACATTTAACCAATAACAAAGTTGTGACGTAGGCGCAATACCGTGGGACAATCGTAGGACGTTCACTCGCGGGCTGTGTGAGACGGAGCGCTCGACCTCAGCCGAGGTTATAAATATAAGTCATGCGGCGACCGCGCTCCCGACACACCGGCGAGTGATCGCCTCGCGTGATGTTTGCCATTTCCCATAGATGCATGGGGTATGCTGGTAGTTTACAGTGCTGCCACCTGAGTTTTAGAAAAGGGCTTTTGGGAGAAGTCAAAACGGGCCAGAAAGAGCTAAAATAATAAAAATGCTAAAACAATCATGTTATGAAGCCGTTTTTTTTGGAGCGTCTTAAAAAAAGTTCATCATGACATTTTCAAGACAGTGAAAAAGAGCTAGATTGCTCTTCGGGCTAAATCGTTAAAAAGTGCTAGATCTAGCTACAAAAGGGCTAAGGTGGCAACACCGACTGCTTACTTGCATATATGAAATGCATACCCAGCACACCACTTTTCGTCCCAATGGATCAACGATTTGCCAAACTACTCTGGTGGAGGCTAGATGAGGAAAGCAGATGGTCGGGATAGTTGGCTAGACTTATGTACTAGAGAGATTGTAAATATAGTGAAAAAAGTCTTTTAGATTCACAGCTTTAACGAGCAATTAACATAATTTATTATGCTAATTGCTCGTTATTATTTCTGTCTATGTTATCAAAAACATAGACAGAAATAGCGATAAACGAGAAATTGACAAAATACGCTATAATGGTAATACGTTTACGGATCCATTAGACATTGCTACAGCCTTTAACACGTATTTTATAGGGTCCTCTATTAAAATAGTTCAAAGTAAGTCAGATTATAAATTTAAAGCTAACTCAAATAACTCTGGCCATTCCATGTACCTAAAGCCAATGACTGATGAAGAAGTAAAGAAACAAATACAAACATTAAAAAATACTAATTCTGAGGGTCCTGATGAAATTTGCACTAGTGTTTTGAAGGCATGCCTTGTTGAGCTGGCGCCTGTATTGACCTATTTAATAAACCTGTCGTTTAAATCAGGAAAATATCTAGAACGTCTTAAGTATTTACTTGTAAAACTAATACATAAAAAAGGTGACATAAACGATATTGAAAATTACAGACCGATCACGCTGGTATCTATACTTGGCTTCCAGAAGTCAAAGTCAACTACTCTTGCTATGTTTACTCTAGCAGGTGAAGTTTTAAAAAATGTAGACCAAAAAAGATTACAACTGCATTGTTTCTGGATATGTCAAAAGCATTTGACTTAGTTAATCACAATAAATTGCTTTTGAAGTTAGAAAACATAGGTGTAAGGGGCCTACCTCCTCAATGGTTCAAGTCATACTTGCAGGATAGGCAGCAATCAGTTGTTATTACACAACAATGTCCAAAGTTAAACATTAAAGGCTCTCATCAATCTGAATATGTTAGAAATAGATATAGATATGGTGTTCCACAAGGTAGTGTTTTGGGGCCACTTTTGTTCTTAATTTATATTAATGACATTACAAATGTAACACTGTATAGGACTATTTTATTTGCTGACGATATATCAATTATTGTGACAAGTGATCTAAAAGATGGTTTGACGAAGCATGAGGCTGACATTAACAAAACACTTAGTGAGATAATTGAATGGGTTGACATAAATAATTTACAAAAATAATTTGAATAAAACTAATTACATACAATTTAATAATTTTAAAAATCTAAATATTATTTACAAGGATACTTATGTTGAACAAGCTGACATTGTAAAATTTCTAGGTGTCCATATAGATACAAATATAAATTGGAAATCACGGGTACATGTAGTGTGTGATAAACTTAACTGTTTTGTGTACGTCCTCAAAAGACTTCGTCATATAACGGATCAATCCACAATATTAACAGCCTATCATGCTTATGTCGCCTCGATATTGCGATATGGAATAGTACTCTGGGGTAATAGCGTTGATGTTCATAAAGCGTTTGTAGCCCAGAAAAAGTGTGCACAAGCTATAGTAGGCATACCACCCCGCCATTCATGTAAACCGTTTTTTAAGGAACTCAAGTTATTAACTTTGCCAAGTCTTTATATATTTGAAATATGTAAATTTGTTAAAAACAATAAAACTCTTTTTCACAGGGCTTGTGAAATCTACCCTAGAAATAAAAGACACCCAAATAAGCTTGTTCTAAACTTTACTCCTAGAACTACACATTTTATGAAAAATTGTTTAAATTTAAGTATTATAATTTATTTATATTTAGAGCGTCGGTGGCTCAATGGTGTGGACTGTCGCCTTCCTACCGGGAGGGCTGAGGTTCAAATCCCGACACGTACCAATGTGTTTTCGAATTTTCGAAAATATATGTACGTTATCCGATGCTCTTACGGTGAAGGAAAACATCGTGAGGAAACCTTCATGCACGCCTGCGAAGAGATTCAAAGGTTGTTTGTGAAGTCGTCCAATCCGCACTGGGCCCGCGTGGACGACTATGGCCTAATCACCCTATACGGGTAAGCTCGTGCCCCTCGGTGGGGACGTTTAATGAGCTGATGATAATGATTAAAATTTATAACAGGCTTCCCGAATGTATTAAGAATCTGAATCCTCCATTATTTAATAAAAAAGTATATAATTGGCTTTTAGATAAGAATTATTATAGTGTTAAAGAATATCTAGGAATACAGTGACATTTTTACTATGATTTAAGTTTGACATTGTTTACATAATTGAAGTTTGACATTGTTCACATAATTTAAGATGATTATATATATTTACACGCCATTGAAATGGCGAAGCATGTTGATCAAATATTGTTATGACTACCAAAATGTACCATGTTTCTAGTAAATAAATGATATTCTATTCATATATAAGGATTCTCAGCTATAAGATATTTACATAACGAGCGTAAGGGTGAGCGACACTCGTACCTCGGCTTAGGGTGTTGCGGGAGGGCTAGGTACCTAACCTAGTAAAGGTTTAGAGATATAACTCGTCTTTTTCGTGGATGAGGGCTGAACGAACCTACTAATATAAATCGTGCATAAAGCGAATTTGAATAATTTGGTTAAATAAAGGAGTTATCTGTTATATAGGACCTTAAAATCAAACAGAAGTGTATCTTCGATTAACAAAAATAACATTCCTTAATAGTATTTTAAATTTGTAACGCGTGCTCTATGGTTAGCAAAGCTCATTAATAGTTTTACATCTGTCATCTATCAATCTTTCCCGCGACGTGCCATAAACTAAACTATTTTTTTTTTACTAAAACGCCTAATGTAGAATTCAGCCTGCGCCTTGCGGAAGACAAAGGTCGCATCTAAACGCGATAACAAAAAATAAAACTTGTGACGTCAATGCTTTTTATTACCATTAGTAATAATAGTTTGGTACATTAAACTCGTAGTAAGTAGTAAAGTTACTTCTATGACAAATGACACCAATGATGAACGAAGATTAAACATACTTGTAAAGAAATAGGTAAAGCTGAGATTGGTTCCTTTTGCTTATGTTTCTAGTTCATTACGTTCATCTTCAGCTAATTAAACGTCCCAACCGAGGGGCATGAGCCTATTTGAGTGTTTAGGCCTTAGTCGTCCACGCGGGCCCAGTGCGGATTGGACGACTTCACACACAACCTTTGAATTTCTACGCTGGCGTGCGCGATGGTTTCCTCACGCTGTTTTCCTTCACCGTAAGAGCGTCGAGTAACGTTCATATAATTTCGATAATTCGGAAACACATTTGTGCGTGGCGAGATTTGAACCTCAGCCCTTCCATTAGGAGGGCAACAGTCCACACCATTGAGCCACCGACGCTCATAATTTCGTTCATTACGTTATTCTAAAAATATTGGTGTTGTTTTACTTAGCAATCAATTTAATTTATTATTTTTTTATTTATAAAAGTTAGCGATGGATATCGACTCCTTAGGATCGGCCCGCGCGGAATTTATTGCGTCTCCCATCTCATCGGTCAGCTGCAATAATGATGCTGGTGATCAAGTGGTAACTAGTTACTTAATAAACCGTATGGTGACGGCATGTTAAATACAATTGGATTTGTCCAATCCATGCTAGCGTTGAGGTCGTTAGGGAAGGCCTTCGTTCAGCCGTGGATATTAGACTTCAGTTATGATAATAAAGTAGGTAGTAGTTAGTAACAACGAAGTAACCCGTATGGTGAAATTACTGGGTGTAATAGACCTAACATCTCGGGTGTCGAACGCAGTCTCGGAGTGCGGAATTGATGGAGGATAATAACTGTCTAATAGACAGTTATTATCCTCCATCAATTCAAGGAGACCAACAACTGATAGACAGTGTCTATCAGTTGTTGGTCTCCTTCAATTCCGCGCTGTTATGGTTAGGCGTATCCCTTACCATCAGGTGAGCGTCCTGACCTTCCTGTATACTTTTAAAATAAAATAATGGTGAAGGTAGATTAGAATATACTTGTCACCATTTCTTGTATACACATTTCTTTTTGATTTACTTCATCATAACATAACATAAAAACTTTGTTTTGTAAACATGACGTTAATATAATTTATTGTTTTTTTTTTACTTTTAAGGCATTCACAACATCTATAAGTACTTATTTTTACGACGACCCATTTGGTGTTGCGGTTTAGAGGTCGGCTGCAACACCAAGGGTTCCGGGTTCGATCCCCGGGCAGTACAAACATTTGTGTGCATGAATGTCTGTTTGTAATGGTCTGGGTGTTTTCTATTTATAATATGTATGTATTTACAAAAAAAAAATGTATATAAGTATATTTATCCGTTGTTTAGTACCCATAATACAGGCTTCACGCTTAACTTGGGACTAGATGGCGCTGTGTGAATGTCGGTGGATATTTATTTATTATTATTTATTATTTACCTTTTAATATCTTGTATAAACCTACCCGATTTCCTGTTCAAAAGGTCGCATGAAGAATTTAAAAAATGCTGTTGTTAAGTTCAGCAAGGGTATGAGACCCGGAAAGAGGCTGAATTAACTTAACAGAATAAGAAAAGAAAATTTGTGTCCAGCCAACCTAGCTGGCTGGCTGTAATATTTTCGCGACATCACATTAATGACAACGATTCGGACTGGATCTGCTTTTGAAAAGTGTAATGAAGCAATTTGTGATGGTCTTAAAGCTAATTTCGAAGTTTGTGATGCCTACATTGTTATCTTTCGATCTAGATGGTGCAGGTTCAAATCCCGCCACGTACTAATGTCTTTTCGAATTTTGAAATTATATATGTAGGTTTATTCGACGCCCTTACTTTGAAGAAAAACATCTCATTGCGAAGAGATTCAAAGTTTGTGCGTGAAGTCGGCCAATACGCACTGGGCCCGCGTGGACGACTAAGGCCTATACATACACCATTTCTGCGGTGTGGACATTATAATGGGCTGATGATGCAGTAAAATTCTTTCGCAATAACGTGCATCGAAGTCAAGTTATATCGCCAGTGACGTGCAATCCAAGTATAGTGGCTTCGCAATGACGTTCTTACTTGGTAACGTGCGTCACAAAGTTTTGGCAGCGTATCAGCATTCTCCAATATTTTGTCCGTGGAAATTGTGCAAATTGCATTTGATATAGGAATATATCTAAACCTTGTCATCACAGTGTTTGTTGTAATGCCATAGACAATGGATAGAAATAAGTAATTTTGCTAATGCTGACCTATCTGCGCTTGCCACTTCTCTAATGAAGTTGTAAAGGCCATCTGCAGTCAACAGCAGTAATCGCCTGCAGAGGGGTGACACAGGGGCATCATGGGCACACGCAGCTAGGGTGTCGAGAGGTGTGGCACCGATTTCACCATCGCCAGTAACTACGCAGGTCACTCGGAGCGGGTTTCCTCGCTAATACGCTATTAGACACTTCCAACCCCCGAGCATAAACCTCTAGCCACTAAAGGCGTTCACTCTGCCCGCCAAAGGCGAGACGAAGGCAAAGACCAGACCCTACCCTGGAGCATGGGACCGAGTTGCGCGCCCCACACAATTACTCGCCACAAGCTGCCCAAAAGAAACTGCACCGATGGTACTAGTATAAAGCTAATACTACCAGCGGGCGATGGGGTCGTCACGTCCCTAAGTGCATTATTATTATATGGGTACTCTACTCAGTTCCCACGATCCCCGGATCAAGCGTCAATCTAAACATAACTCCCAAACCGCTAGACTCTAGACAATCATGACAAACATATAAAGGAAGGACACTCGAAAGAATTAAAAGATTACATCTTATACGTAAGTGGTGGATGTTATAATGATTCCGGCGTTAATGACGTCAAAGTTATGTTAAACGTCTTCACAATAAGTAATATGTCTACCGGTTTGAGTAAATACAATGCTAGTGTTATGTTTGCGTTAAAAATTAATCCACCTATCAAGTCACTTAAAGGACGCTTATAAAATGGTCCACTTTAAGGACAAAAAATAAGTACGTAAGTCTTAACAAGATCAACATTAACAAGATCATCTGCTGGGAAAGAGAATCTTTTTTTTCGCCATAAAAGTTATGGAAGAATTAAAGCTTTAATCTGGGATAAAGAACAAATAGGCAACAAAGCTATTTTTACTACTGGATACTGTGATTTAACGCATTGCACGCCGGAAATCCAGACACAATAGAAAATCAAATGTTTATGGCGCCTTAAGACGTCATTGGCGGTCAAAGGGCTCACAATTACCTCTCTATCGCTCCTTTCCCAAAGACAAATATATTTACAGATCATTATTCGTGTACTAGCTTGTCGTGTCGACTATCGGCAAGCCTACATAAACGTGTGGAAACTTGGCGCCTCTTGCTGTTGTATGAACAGTTAATGTCGTATCATTGTTTTCGGGAGCTATTGAATTTACAGCACACCTGATGTCACTTCAACCTATAAGAGCTTTTGTGACTGTTTCAATGTCACCCGTAAATGAAACCTGGAGGAATTGAATAGTATTGATTGATTCATCCCATTATTGAAGTTTGGAAACTAGCTTTTCTTATACTGAATTTAAATCTTGTGGCATTTTTTATAAATCAGTTAACAAGAATATCCTGGGTGTGCAAAGATTTACATAGAACTATGAATAGATTACATAGGTATAATACAAACACGTTGATAAACACTTTTAGTTATTTTTATTATGTAAACTTTATAGTCTACTTCTGGATAACGGCTTCCCCTCAATGACTGACTGAACTGATGATTAATGACTGTGTACAGGGTTCGCTTTCGAACAAGACACAGGAGCATTTGATGTCTTAACAACCATATTCAAAAATGAGGCTGAAGCTGGCAGAAAACATCTAGCAGAAAAATAGCGATGGCCAGTGACGAAAAAAGACCTGGCCCCGAGAAATGCTGCTTTAATTTGTAGTTTTTGACTGCCACGTGCGAATCATTTCGATTTATTTGAACATATTCTATTGAAAACACCCATTTTGGGACCAAATCTTTTTCGTTCCTGCTCACCACGTTATTTCTGTTAGAATTTTCTGCCAGTTTCAGCCTCATCATTCGAAACAATTATATAATTCTGTGTTTATCAACATTTGAAGCCGACTATGTCAATAGAAGGCATCAAAAGCATTGCATTCTCACACCTTTATTCCTTACACAGCCAATTAAAAAGCATCAAAAACTGCGCGTACTAACTTGTCTATTTCTTTCCAGCCATCAGTTATGCTACCGATATGGACTTCGGAGTTCCTGCAAGCGGTGGCTCGCATGGACCCAAAGTTTATAGCTCTGCACTTGCAAGAGGTAGGGGGGAAAGCGTACGAGAAGTCGATGCAGTATGTCAAGGACTTCGTGCAGCGGCTGTGCGACTGCCCCGAGTTGAGGCTCTTCGATAAGATCAGGATATTCCTGGACGAAGACTTCAGCTCGCCGGAGAAGTTTACGGTGGGTTTTGGAGCTGTGAAACTTTTTGTATTGTACCATTGACAGTGACGTGCACAAAGGTTATGAGTAGGGTATGCAAGAACAATAAATTATTTCATTTTTGTGAAATTGAGTGCTGTTGATGACAGCAGATCGGCTATGGTTTCACACCTGTAGAGGAAAATGGGCTAATAAGTGGCAATCATAAAATAAGTTGGCGATTTTCCGGGTTGTCTGGACGCCCAGGGTATGCACTGCTTATTTGCATATATGGAGTGCTCACTACTGACCATTGATTGTACAAATAGGAAAAATTAGTGCCATTTGTACAATAAATAGTACTGTCCAATGGTACAAAGGGAACTGCGCCGATTTTTCAGATGACGTCTCCTTCGTAGAATGTCTTCTAGTTGCAGTGGTATCTCTATCTCACAATGCCTCATTCAAATATATTCGCTGTCGCTCTATTAATATTTTTCAAAATTTTGCGATTGTTACTTAGAATATTAACTATATATTTGATAACGTCTCCATCGCAGAATGTCTCCTGGTCGCAGTAGTGTCTTTTTCTCATAATACCTCTTTCGAAAAAGGTCGCTTCCTGCAATGTCTCTTTTGTAACATTTCGCGATTGGGAGTTTAGTAAAACTATTTTTTTAATTCATTCATGAAAGTTAACCAGTATAAAAATATACGGTAGAATGAAACCTAAGGCTCTATCGCGATGTTTGCGTAAGCGAATATTATCAGAAGACGATGATAAGGTTATTTGACAAAATGCCACAACCTCTTTCCAAATCACCCTTTCAGCAGTTTAAATTGATTAAAACTGCTGAAAGGGTCTTTGAAGAAATCTCAACCAAACCGTGTTCTACGCAAAATAGATTTTGTCAGCTAACGACTTTAGTTATTGGCTGGCTGTATGAAATATTGCACATGGTTTTAAGCTAACATATGACTCTACACACACACACACATACTACATACTTAATTAAATTTTATTTCAACGGGTTAAAGCTGAAATTTATCGAGCACAGTCTCATATAAAGGGACGATGGGGAGACCTACACGGTAACTGGACCGTTAGGTTTAATTAAAAACGCTTTGTCACACGCGCGTTCGTTGTGCGAAGCAATATTGAGAGTCATTTATTACCTACCTACTATTGCATACATAATATAGGTTACGTTTTAATTATCGTGAAAATATTGTGAAGGCAAATAATCGATTATGCAACGAAACAGCTCATCAGTAAATGCTGTAAAGGACCATATAGATCGAAATCAACAATTTATATAAGATATTCAATTGGATAAGGATTTATGCTGTATTGGTTCATATTTGGTTTGACGACCCATTTGGTGTTGCGGTTGAGAGGTCAAAGTCAAAGTCAAAATTCATTTAATCAGATTAGGCTTACAAATGGCACATATGACGTCAAAAAAAATTAAAAAAATACATTTGAAATACCAAAGTAAAGCACAATAATGAATTTTGATACTTGGAAAAAAGCGCTTTGGCGTTTTGGTCGACTGCAGCTCCATGGATTCCGGGTTCAATCCCCGGGCAGTACAAACATTTTTGTGCCTGAACATGTCTGGGTGTTTTCTATGTATAATATGTATGTATTTACAAAAATATATATATAAGTATGTTTATCCGTTGTTTAGTAACCATAATACAGGCTTCACGCTTAACTTGGGACTAGATGGCGTTGTGTGAATGTCAGTGGATATTTATTTATTATATAGAAAATTAGCCATTATTTGTCGTAAAAAGTAAATGATATTTTTTTTTATTGTGGGATAGCAGCCATAAATATAAACATTTACTATCGCGGAGTTTTCTGTAGACCTTTTTAATGTATACAATACTAAGTATTTTGATACTTAATATTTTGATAAACCTTGTAGAGTTCGGCCTGCTTTTGCAATTATACATTGCAGAAAATATGAAATTATTTCATCATCATCAGCTCATTAAACGTCCCCACCGAGGGGCACGAGCCTACCCGTATAGGGTGATTAGGCCTTAGTCGTCCACGCGGGCCCGTGCGGATTGGACGACTTCACACACAACCTTCGAATCTCTTCGCAGGCGTGCATGAAGGTTTCCTACGCTGTTTTCCTTCACCGTAAGAGCGTCGGATAACGTACATATATTTTTCGAAAATTCGAAAATACTGGTACGTGTCGGGATTTTGAACTCAGCCTCCTGGTAGGAAGGCGACAGTCCACACCACTGAGCCACCGACGCTCTAATGAAATTATTTACGACATCACATTAGAAACTTAGAAAATAACAGTATTTCTCCACTATTAAAAGGATGTTATACATATAAACCTCAAAAAAACCGCAGCAAAATCCGTTGCGTAACTTTAAAGATTTAAGCGCACATAGGGACACGGGGACAGAAAAAGCGACTTTGTTTTATACTATGCAGTGATCTAAGTTGAATAAACATTGCTTCCAGGCTCTCGGCAATATGTACTTCGCTCATTCGTCACTAGTCGACCTAAAGATTTGGGACTTCGACCTGAAGGCGTACGTGGATGCCATCGGCAAGGAGGTCCACAGCGGTAACATCGAGAAGGTGACCACTAAGGAGAAGGCTAAATTTCCACAGCATTTCTTCCCTGAGGTATGTTTTTTCAACTGGTCAAGGAACCACCGCAGTGCCGGATCATTTTCATCAATTTCAGCTCCTATTATACGCGCCCACCGAGAGGCACGAGCCTACACGTGGCGGGTGGGCTTTTTTATTACTACATGTTTTTTTTTTTCAATTATTATTGGCTTTGGCCTTAGATAAACAATTAACTAACTAGGTCTTTAACTATACTAGGTCTTTGGCGTATTATTTAAGGATCCCTTTTAGAAAAATGATATAATCGATGGTACTTAAAAATACCCATAACCTTCTTTAATAACTGCAGAAAAGGAGGAAATTTCATATTCCAATCAATCAATATACCAAAACCAAGACCGCATTCGCCAGTAAACAATACAATAGATTATCTATGCTTTTATACAACAGAATAAATAAACGTTTTGATAATTACAGTAAAACATTGTGCGAAATTAAGGAACTAATTACTTGTTACCATTAAACTATGACGAAACAGAGGCATTTCTTCAACCGCTTAAGTAGGGGACACTAGTACTACGCTAACAACATATTATAACTGCTACACTACACTACTTCATTAGTATTGTTAAATCCTTTTAATATAAAAAAGATTGTACCACCCGATGAAACTTAATAGATATAAGCAAGAGCGTAGTCACCTATCACAGGCATCTATTTTGTTTAAAAGGTGACTTCGACCACTATATTTATGTAGAAAGTTTTGAAGTAAATAAAGATTTTTATTATTTTTATTTTATAACTTGTATCATATCCCCAGTGCAAATGGTCCCGGAAAGGTTTCCTTCGAACAAGATGGCTGATCCGTGGCACGGCGGTCGAGTTCGTCAACATACATTTGTTTCACGACGCGTCCAACTTGCTTGCTATCGAGCCGTTCCCATCTGTAAGTGTCTTTAAGCAGAGCTTTTATTATTGGTACTGTAACGGAAAAGAAACGACCAACGCTTCCCATCCCTAATCAATTGAAGAGTGATGTCACGTTACTAATATCTCTCTCTTGACATTAGCATTGTACGCGGGAAACAGTCATATTGTAACACTAAGATTTTATTCAGTAATGAATGTTATTTATTAGTTAAACTTAAAGAATCATTTAATAGTACTAAACAGGAATCTTTGGTGTACCTACTAGCCGTCTCACCGTAATACCATTTTGGTCGTCACATCCTCATATCTTAGAAATAACATTATTTATTATATCTATTACATATAAATTAACTTGGAGTGTCTGTTTGTATTGAAAAAAAAATTTTTTTCTTCATGCATATGAATATATGTATGTATTTTATTATATTTTGTACATATACGAAATCGTCAATATTTTATTTTTTGTCTGTCTGTTTGTTCCGGGTAGTCTCTGAAACGGCTAGATGGATTTGGACGGGACTTTTTTGTCAAGTGGCTGATGTAATAGGCAAACATAGGCTTCTTTTATTTTTGACAATCCTTTTTATTTTGGAAAAATAAAGCCGTGTGTATATGTAACTGATAATATGCTGTTGATCCCAAAATGATATGTCGAAGTTTACCTGACAGTATTTTTTTTCGAATGACTTATCGCTGTTGGCCGAGGTGCCTTTCACAGCCTAAACTCTGGTTTTTCTTCAACAACCTAAAACAGTCTTAATCTTTCGCCTTTTACCTAAATAAACAGTATGTATTATTTGATATTATTAGGTGTACTGCCGAAGCCGTAACCGAGCTCTGCGCCATACATTACGCCATCTCCACTCCGATGTGAACGCGGCGCCGTATTTTATCTTTGGCGATTTCAACTTCAGAACGGATACTGGGGGCGTTGTTAAGGTGAGATTACGTAGTGATGTGAGTATCCTGACATCTCTCCCTTTCTCTCTCTCACTCACTCGCTGTCTCTCTCTCTTCAACCTATCGTAGTCTACGGTTGGACATATGTCATATTATTGACTATTTTAATATATTTATGTGTACAATTTAGGTAGACTTTTCTTACTCCATATACCAGTTTTCCACTTTTTAGTTTTTTTCTTCATTAAAGCGTGTTTTTTGTTTAATTTTTTAAACTATATTTTTAGAGTGAAATAAAAGCGTTTTTTAGTTTCTTAAACTATTATTTTTATTTTATACTTTTTAGTATTCTTATTATTCAAACCTAATTTACTACTAACTTATTTAATGACAGCAAGCCCTTTCATTTGATATCCATATCATGGGGGTTCATTTCAAAGCCTGCTCCGCCATCTTGGATGTCCGCCGTGTCAAATTTAAGTCACGTGATAATATTTTTAGTATTCCTAACAGCAAACCCTTTCATTTTATACCCATATCATGGGGTTGGATTTTAAACAGCCAGTCCGCTATCTTTGGGAGAGATTATTTATTATTTATTTGGGAAACCAACAATACAGTTTCACTCATACACAAAAACAAAAAATGTACTATTACAGAAATCAGTAGAGTCTCCACAACTTTACTATATTGGATTTGTAATGACGTTTCTTAGTCAGTCCTGTATTGTCTTCAGAACTCAGAGCGTTTGCATAATTTCATTTGAATCGAAGACCGGGAAGTGAATCAAATTAAGAGATTCAAGATTTTCATACATAGTTACAAGCGAAGCTGATAAAATCGTGTTAAAAAAATGTTCCAGAAAGTGACAGAAGAGATGTCGTCATGCCGTTTACAAAATGGCGCGAACGTGGACGCGTCTCGGTTGCAGTACCGCTCCACAGATAACCGAGTTGTTCTCACTATTGGCAAGAAGGAGTTCGCTCATGTAGACCACCAGAAGATTTTCAGAGAGCCCTGGGTAAGATTTGGCCATCTTTTAACCTCATAGCTTGACGACCTTTGGTGGACGTAGGCTACTACATCAAGGGTTTCCGGTTCGATCCCCGGGCAGTACAAACATTTTTGTGCATGAACCTGTCTGTTTGTATTGGTCTGGATGTTTTATATGTATTATATGTATGCATTTACAGAAAGAAAGTGTATAAGTATGTGAATCCAATATACAGGTTCATGCTTAGTTTGGGGCTAGATGGCGCTGTGAATGTCAATATTATTAATTATTACCGTAGTGATACTAAGGCCACATCCGAAAATACACTGCGTTGTTTCGTTATATCATATACCAGTTTGCCTACTATACTAGTGCGCTGAGAGTTGGATATTAGATCCAGAAGTCATGGGTTCGAAGCCCGCTTGTATAAAAGTAAATTTGTGGTATTGAACCCAGTTTGAGGACATTGCAGGTTAAATCACTTTATTGTCCGAAAAGAAAGATGATTTCGTGGCTACAATTATAGTACGGTAGCCGTTAACACCCACTTATCCGCATTGGGCCCGCGTTTTGGGTTACAGCCCAGCCCCTGCAGTGGCACGCTATAGGCTGATGTTTTGAATCCAGTTGCAGAGATTCGACCGCGAGCTGGAGGCGTTGCGGCCCCATCTATACGAGTTTCCGGTGAAATTCCCACCCACGTACCCATTCGAGGAGGACGTTCATCTACCCACGCACTATATGAAGACCAGGTACTGATAACTTAAAGCCTAATCTATTTATAGGGAGCTATATCAATTATCATATTTTTGACGACCCACTTGGTGTAATGGTTAAGACGTCGGCTACTACAAGGGTTCCGGGTTCGACAGCAGTACAAACATTTTATTATTTTATTACCCCGGGCAGTAGCAACATTTGTGTGCATGAACTATGCGAATACTTATCAATATCAATTAAATTTTACTTTTAGCAACTTGTATAGTGTCTGTGGTATTCCGAATCAAAAATTAATTAAATATATTTTATTGGGGCATTAAACTTTTTTTTATCATCTATCGGTCAATAGCATTTGACCGCCATCTCACCTGCCTGGTACATGATGATGACGCGCCGTAGCTTGGATATGCTGCCTAAACAGCCTATTCAACTCTTGCCTTGAGACGGCGAGTTGTAATGATCGAGGAACACATAAGGAGGCAAAGAGTTCCATCCTTTGCGGTGCGCATTAGGAACGAGGCACCATTTTATGATGATGATGAATGTTTCTCGTGGTTATAACCAGTTTTTGTGTCTTAATAAATGAATCAATCGGTTTTATTTTATGGTAATGTTTTCTAGATGCCCAGCCCATGGTGTGACAGGATACTACTGTCGCAGTCTGCCCGCCTGTTAGTGCAACACCAGGACACCAGCAGGCCGGGGGAGAACAGGCACTTGCACAATTCCAGGTTATTAGCTCTTTGACCACTGCCAAATCGTGGAATACAGCAAAATAATATTTGTGAAAACACATCGCACCTTTCATACTATAGGGGCACATCTAAATAAATAGCGTTTTTGAGTTTTACTAATCAACACATCTACATGATGCTCTTGATAGAAAGAGTCAGAAGGTGCAATGAAGCCGCGAAAACTTAGTTTATGCCTTTCTCATATTCCCGAGTAAAATGTTCATTTTAATAATGCTTGGGATAAACTTATATGCGATAAGCAATTCCATACTTCACGGCAACATATCTTATGATATTCTATTATTTTTGCAATTAATATTTAATTTATTTATGACTGATTTGTGAGAAGAAGCCGCTCAAGAATCTTAAACGCCTTTTTCCCACCAATCATGGTTTTTTCAATTGTGCCCTAATAGATATGAGAGTGCGATATGTTACAATGAGGACTAAATGTTTTTATTCATTTCTTCAATACTGAGATTGATCAAGCACT